>JACXSJ010003081.1:0-30349 GCA_014851325.1 Pentalonia nigronervosa
TAAAATTGATTATAGGTCAATTCAATTTAATATTTAAGGTAAACATACAAGTTTGGTTCCCGAAAATTTGCTAGGGCACTGATATCATCCTATTAAGTCATTAATACATCTATATACTATACGTTATAATTTCATTATTCTGTTTAAAAATTTTTAGTTTTGTAGACATTGTTCAAAAAGTAGTAAATTTAAGTCTTTCGTGTATCAAGTTCTTAAACCACATAAAAAAACAATTTCATTGATCGATTTAAACGCGTTCATTATTGCTACAAGAATTAATTGGGCATACTTTCAAAAAGGGTGAGCCCAAGGCAGATCCAATAATATTATAATATTATATTTCTTCATAACTTAATACCGACTGATGTGATACTGTCAAGACATTTTTCTTTTATATTCCATATATTATATAACAATTTAATTGCCCTCGCAGCCTCACCCTTCTTCCCCCTTCCATACGTCGCACAAACCAAATAATTATGAAACCGGAAAATACCTATCAGTTAGCCTGTCGATGTTTACAGTTATTCATAGTATTGAATTTCTGCAATATATTATATTATATATTTTTTATTATTCAACGGGTATGCTTTATTTGAATAGACTATACCTAATAATTATTATGTTGAAAAAAGGCAGATTTTTGCGGTCTGCTGTTTTTTTTTTTTTTTTGTTCATTGTGTGCACATGAATTCAAAGGTACATCTACCAGGGAAACAATATAAGGGCCATACGGTGTACAATAGGCTTACGATATTGTTAGGGATGCATTTTCCATCTGGACGGTTTCGCGTAACTTGGTCACTTTGGACGCCCGAACCATTTTTACCAGCTGTAGAAATATCAGCAGATTCTTTGCAGAAATCCTTTAAGCACCTTGACCAATAATGGATCGAATGGATGCAATTGATGTTCTTGTAAGTAAATAAAGAACGAAAATTCCGGGTATAGTTGAAACCTATAGATTATAATATATTTTGGGCAAATATTTTTCATGCACAAGCATAACAATTTTTTTTAAATACATATTATTTGTTGGCATTATTACGCTATGTCCTCATGAGACTTTGTTTCTAATATGATATATTTTTTTTAAACTTCGAGATGATTTGAAACTTTGAAAGAGGAATTGCTTTTTAAAATATCTATGCTTTAAATTAAAATATATATATATATATATATGTTTGTAAAATGGTGTAATATATTTTCGAGTATATTTTTATCCATTATTTACGTTTAAAAGTTGAAAATATATTGTTATAAAGGGGCCTGGTGTGGCTAATGTGTGCTGCGGTCAAGCATCGTCCGGCGTCGCTGGCTCCCAGATGGACGACGAATCCGGATTCTTGGCGACGAATTCTTGCCCCAGATAAAAACACATGTTCCAACCGAACCAACCTTCACCCCCACATGCCCAATGATTAATGTAGCAGAGGGCTATGAAAAAAAAAATATTAAATATTGTTATATTAATTGTATGAAATTAACATATCTATTGATTATTTATCATTTCTGTCAATTTTATATAAAATGATATTTTTTGAAAAATCAAAATTTAATTTTTTTTTAATCGGCAGTTTAATTCTTTGCTTAGGAAAGTAAGTTTTTTACTTAATAAAAAAATAATTTATAAAAATTTATTAAGAGTTTTTCAAGAGATTTAATTATTTAATTAAAGCATATAATACTAAATATAAATATGTTTCTGTAATTTTTAATGTGTTTGATCAATCAAAACAAAAAATTTATAAAATGTAAATATATTTTTTTTTATATTATACTCTATTGTAATACGCATAAGTAATCTCTGCACAGGTCTTAATACATCGGATTATTTAGCCAGTAGTTTATTTCTTTATTTTATTTTATTTCTCCAAGTTCATATATCCCGACCATCTATATTAATTACCATCATATTTGGCATAATAACGACCAAGTTGATTCTGCCAGTAATATAATTCAATTATTTTTGTTACAATACTTTTGGCACGACAGCAGTTATTAATCTATTATATTATATAAGGTATTATAATATATGACTTATTAGTTATTTATAATATATAACTAATAAAGTAGACGTCTCGTTGACAAAATAAAATAACACGCTTAATTAATTATTATACCTATATTTACCTACGGTAGTGGTTGCGGTTTATCTGCATTTTTTAAATCCTCGGTTTTTAAGTTTTATTTTATCTGTAAAGTTATAATAATCGGATACAAATATTCAACGATCAGTGGTTCAAATTTATTTCAAATCATCCCTACGCTCTTTCTCTTCATTTTTGCCTATTTCCGGCGGCGTTTCGTTCCGAGAAAATACAATTTCTTGGTCTTTCTTGCAATTGATGAAATATAATAATACTTGTCTATACCTATACTATACACTAGCTAGTTATAACATATATAAATGTTTTGTATTCGGTTAGATCTACTTTTGATATTATTTTTTTACAACTTATATAGAGGTCAACGATTTGCAATTCAATCACATGCTTATTCGTACAGTATAATGTGAAAGATATTACAGAACAATACATAAACTGATTTTAATCACAGACAAATACTAATAGGTATGTATTAAACATTTTGTATTCGATAAAATTATACAAACGTATTTAAAATGTTACTTAAAAACAATAAATGGTTATATTTTTCTAGTCTAATGGTCCTTGAAATCTAAAAAAAAAATGCCTACAATTTTGATATCAATAATATTTTTAAACTAATCTTATTTTTTTTTTAATAAAATTAATAGATAATGATTTCGTATTTCAATGCGTTATATTTTGTTATTCAATATTTATATATTATTATTTATTTTTACCTAATAAATTTAAAAATTCATGCAACATAAATCATAATAGTATAGTCACTATACCTACATATTAATATTTTATTATTATTTCAACAATAATCAAAAATTCAAATTTATAGCAACGTTGCAGATTTCTTTTACAGTTTACGCATTATGTAATAATATCTATAAATACGCATAAAAATATCAATCATAAAAAAAAATTGTTTCTTTACGTGTACGTATAGTTAATAATATATATATATATATATACTGCTGAAGTAGGTACTTCGAGTTATTTTGATTTTCAGAAAATATATATTACCATTGATTCCTTTATATTAATTTCGTTTCGATTTGTTTCAGATACAAAATATCTTGATTCTCATTACCCAGTTTATTTGCAAGACCTATACACACCTACGTACTATATATTGTACGTTGTCGTACTTATGTAGAATCCTTTACATAATCTCGACTGGAGCGAAAACTCTCGAGAATAAAAATAGAGGGATCTCCGTTTGCACGTCTTCAACTGTTTTCTTTATTGATTGTTATGCAGTTGTTGGTGTTTTTTTTTTTTTTATGAAAAACCGACTTAAGACCGATTAGTTGCAGGAAGTGATAGGGGAAACAAACGTACAGACATTATATATTTTTTTTTTTTTGTGTTGTCCCGGTTGCGAAACAGAGAGAGTCTGTGCGTTTAAAGGATTGTCGCGCGGCGGGCGGCGCACAAATTTATATTCCGAGCGCATTGTCGTATTCCCTTTTTTTCGCCTTCAAACATTCCGAGTGATTTACGCTCGTAATACAAGCCGCCTCGGTTTTGAGGTTGTGTAGATGTACTATATATATATATATATATATATATGCACACGCATTGGTTGTGTTGTATATATATATTTTTTTTCTTCGCCTTTTTAAAAATAATATCTCCTTTCGGCTTCTGCCCGAAAGGGTTCCCCTCCAAATCGCCCACATAGAATTACAAAGGACTACGGTATTACGTACTTAGTGTTTTATTTTTTTTCCCTTCTTCTTAGACGGCTACCGGCGGCCGAATTTTCAGACATTTTAACGAGGTCGTATATTTTTGAAGGGTGAAACGCACAGAAACCCTTTTTAAATATCTCGTCAAAATGTTAAAAACATTATTCTTGTCGGCCACTGAATGACTGGGTAAAAATTGCGAGGCTGCGAAAACACCTATTGTTATGTTATAAACATTGCACATGGACACGGCCGTATATTTTTTCGCCAAAAACCGTATTCGCCGTTCCCGGAATACTTTTGTCAATTCATCAGCAGATAATTTCTTTTTCTTATTCTTTTTTTTTTATACAACTCATTCCAACCTCCCAGCCACCCTTACTGTGCTCTCTTCTATATTTCTCTCTTTTATAGTAAATAATAATAATAATAATAATAAAAGGTGTCGGGTCACCCGTCAAAAATAAAATACATGTGCAAAGCACGATAATAAACCCACACGAAGGAAAAAAGACGTTTATGACGAATTTCTCGATGATAACATTTATGCGTTACAGTAAGTAGGTAGGTAGATGGTAAGTAATCGTTTTGCATTAAAAATATAATAATATATTATTCATGTAGGCAACGTATTTTATTTTACTCGTTTGTCGTGCTGTAATGCTGTTCAGACGACATTTAAAAAACAATTCGAAGTTTAAACTATGTTTTTCTGTAAAAAATGAAATTATATCATAAAGTGTGTATATACCTATTAGGTACCTATTAGGCATACCTATTAGTTAGGGTATAGTACGGTATTTTTAAACTTAAATCAATAACAATTTACACGCGGTTATTAATTTAGTACCATAAGCACGCATTAACGAGTTCCACTAAGAAAATTGTCAATAGAATAATAATAATAATTATTATTATTATTTTATTGTCATGTTTACACGCATTATTTTTGGACTCTAAGTCCAATCTTATCGATTAACTATCATAATAGAGTTATCATCTAGTTCTATGATTGCAGCTGTTTGGATGCTATAATATAATGAATATTATAATACGTTTGTTTATCGGCAAATCGCATGCACACTGCAATGACGGTTTGGGTTAGTGTTTGCTCTGAACGTTGTCGTCGGCAGCAGCAGCTACCTATGCACAATATCAAACACGGCCCGCAGCGATGGACGTGACTGCAAACTTCGAACTGGAAACGGTAGCCGCAGCGGGAGGGTTTATTTTTCGGCGTGCGATATTATATTATTTATATGGAAAGGAAAAAAGAAATAAAATAAACCGAAAATAGTAATAGTAATAATAATGACAATAATGAAAGAATCATTAATTTCGGTCGTCCGTTTCGCGCTGCGGCTGCAGTGTCAACACACTCAACGATGACCGTTTGAAAAACCCTTTTGGGCTTACACGTCCCGGCACCCCCCGCGGCTCAAAAACGCGTACACACTGCACGCAACCGGTCCCTTTGGACAAACGCGAGTCGTTATCGTTTCGTATACACGCGTTATAATAATGCGTATTATATTGTACACGGGGAGAAGAGTGAAAAATGAAACGTCTTGACTTTATTAAATGCTGCTGGACGTTCTCATTACACGTGTAATGTTTACTCCTTTCACGTATACGATGTTATATTATTATTATATTATGAAACGTCGTCCGAGGCAAACAGATGCAAACTGTCCGCGTGCAGCGTAGCCCGCCGCCCGGCAAGATTAATGGACTCGCGCCTTAGACAAAACGTGACTATAATGTTTCAATGTGCTTCTGCTGCTGCTGCTGCAGGTGCTACGCTGCAGTGAAAACGACGGTTTGCCGATTTTTTTCCCCTCGGAATTCCTCGTGTTCACTTTCGTCGTACTATCTACGTGTCGTAATGATAATATTACAATAGTATAATATTATAATACACGTGCGATATAATATTATTATTATTATTATCACGTGTGCGCGTCCGTCGATCAACAGGTTGTAGGTATCGGGCCCGGATAGGCCAGTCGAGCATGTAAGATAATATCGAAGGGCCTCTAACATGCTGGGCTGGTACGACTCGAATACTCTTTATAACCTGACAAGGCAATGCCTTATTTCCTATTTTGTTAACAAATGTGAGAAGGTCATTATTATTTATTAATATTAAAATTTGGACAATACGAGCCACTTTAACAAATTACGGCCCAGTAGAAAAATATTTCTCAAAGGGCCCAGATTACCCAATCCGGCCCTACACACGTTAATAATATGCAATATGTATAAGTCTTTATTTTCGTTAAGTTATCACGGTCGTGTACAAGTTTTGAAACGTCAATAATGCATTCGGAGTTAGTTGTTTTCATGTGTTTGTCCGCGACGACAAGCAATATAGTTATATTTATTATATTATGTAGATTAATTTCTACTTTTTAAATCAAAAACCATATTATTGTTCAAGCCGGTAACGAAATATTAAAAGATTTTTGTCTTTTAATGGCTTTATAGGTTCTAATGTATAACGTTGTCAAATAAATTAAGAAAAAAAACTGTGTGTTGTTACTGGCGTATTATTATTACCTACTAGACAAATAGCATTTACCTATTGATTTTTGACCTTTTAACAAAACGCATTCCTAGATAATGATAATAAAAAAAAATAATAATATTTAAAAATATTATCTGAATAAGGTCAATCTCAATATAATATTGATCACTAAATAAACAGTTAAAATATAATAAACAATTACATATAATTATATTATAGATAAATAGTATTACTTATACCTAAGTATAGTTTATATAATAACATGAAATTTAATCTTCTGGTTTAGATTGGCCATATTCATTTCAGTTTTTAACGGTCTTTTCGGTTGCTAACAAAAGTGTTATAGACATTTTATTACAAAAAAAAAATCCAGATATGTACCTATTGTAGTGTGTTGAGAGGGAAGGTGTATCGGGGCTATTGTAATTGGGGTAAGCGGTTTTTTATTATATGGATATATTTTAATTTATAGTTATATAATTAAAAATATTAACACAATACAATATTATTTAACCCTAATAACCCTAAGCTTATTTTTTAAGTCATTGACAATCAATTCTTACTATACATTCTTGATGAACATTGAATTAATTTACGTTTAATTATTCTAATTTATTTATTAATCGCCATTGCCTATATTAAAATCTACTTAACACTTTATTAATTATACGAAATTGCATTTATAAGAAGGAAAGAGACAAACAACAAAAAAAAAAAAAAAATAGCACCAAGGTTCAGCGCATTAAAATTCGGAGTTCGTTCACCAAAACCGAATGTATACATTTGATTGATTTTTTTTAAGTTATCTAAAGTAAAGCTCACATCACAATTACTGTTTACATAATGGTACACGGTTGTAATTTGGGGCTGTTGTAAGTTCTGGGGCTAAGCTCCCGGAAGTCACTCCTCTTATTCGTTTGATGGTGATTTTTATAACTTCAAGTATAATGTTACTACGGGCATAGTTTTAAAGTTAATATTTATACACATTAACTATATATACCTATTACCTACTAAAAATGTTATCCCGTTAGGTTAGGTAATGAATTATTTATAATTCTTGGTATACAATTGTATAAATAAACATTATTAATTGCATTAAATCATTATATTGCTTATCTTAATAATAATTATTATAATGTAATATTAATAACGTGTAAACACTATTACACAAATATCATAGTAACAGAAAAAAACTTGCTGCAATATATTATAAAATTTTAGTGGTTGAAAAAAAATATAATAGAACTTAATTATATTTTAACTACCTAAATCAGTTAATATTCTTTTAATACTATTTGTTAGATAACTTAATTTCTTTTATGATCAACATGATCATAATTATTTTAAAAATGTTTCTTGTACCTACATTTTAAATTTATTATCAGCAAAAAACACTAAGTGAAAATAGTTTAATTAATTTTATATAATTACGTAATATAAGACAAACATAAAAATAGACTTTAAGTTTAAACTACAAACTCAAACAAGTTTGATATGATGTAAATATGACGTAATAGCTAAAACAGTGAAACTTAAAACAGTTTTATAAATGGTACTAATCCGTTTATTGTTAAAAAAAAATATTATTCTTAGTAAATATAGTATATTTTTTGCGGTAATGTTCGGATTACGTTAGAAAAACGCACACAATATGGAATTCTGTATTTCGTGGCGATATCGGAAAATAAAATGTTATAATAATATGTTTTGAATATACAAGTATTTTACTTTGATAATGATTAATAATTAATAATATATTCGTTAAAAATGTCTTTACACTGACTTTGTTAGGTTAGGTTATGCTCGATAGTAACCGGTTGTGACGTATAGTAAGACGTCGTTAATTAACGCAAAACACAAGGCCGAAGGGTTGACCCGGATGCGGGATCTCGTGTTTCCGCCGCACACATGTGGGGGTGTTCGCTTTTTCCATAGCGAATAAAAACTATTTCAAAAAGGCTAACCAGACGACATCACCCTTAGTCTTGGAAAAAAATAATTACTCACTTAAAATAGTGTTTACGATATTGTTTTAGATTTATTTACGTATGGTTTTTTTTCAGTATTAATACGAATCTCAAATCATGAATATTCGTGATTTACTTTCGTCTACGCATCGAATTCGTCAGACAAAAACGTATAATGAATACATATTTTTACAATTCAAACGACGAATGGATATTTTCCATATTATTTTATTTTACACAGTGGGTAACAGCAGTTTATCGTAAAACTCGCGTAGTACGCCTTACTTATAATAACGCGTACAACGACGACTGGCTTATTTTATAAAAACATATCGGCGATGGGGTACAATACCCGAACGACATCACATCCTTACAGAAAAATCCAAATACATTTATATATGGGTTTACCGTGCACAGGATAATATTATTATATATCACTCGAAGCCACGCACACAAAAGATATTGTCTAGTCTGGGTGAAAGTCTTGCACAGTAGCGTTTTGGATGTTATATAATAATAATATATAAACGCACAACTACCTATATAATATAATATGTCCCTCCAGGGGACGTTTATTTCGGAACTGTTACAATATAATATACTTTAGCCAGTGCCGGTAATCTGGTCGAGACCACCGAAGGCGCCCCCGAGATCCGTGAATGAAACCGGGATTAACCTTTTTTTTTCTTTTCCAACGTCTATGATGGAGTGTTGAAAAGGTTTTTCCTTTATATTATATATTATGACTTTATTGGCAAAGATTTATGAACCGTATAAACTGCGCACGTCCGGTTTGAACCGGCAAAATGTCGCGTAGTCTTTGCGCAATTTTAAGACACTCGACAGTATAATATCATACCGTTTGTATACCTACCCATTAAAGTTATATTATATTAAACCAAACACGACGATTTTAGACATTATGTTTCGGACAAATGTTTTAATAACGGTAGGTATATAAAAATAATACACGTTCCGCCACATTAATAAGCGGTATCTGTAAATAAACATTTTAAATGTAATTTATTCTCGTTTCAAAGTTAAAGCACATGATAAATAATAGTTTTTATTTTCTGGGGCTATATATATATATTTTTTTTTTTGAATGTTCAACTACACGTATATTAACAGGTGATGTTTATCTTTAAGCTATTTGGTTATCGGAGTCGAATAAAAAACTTCGCGATAAAGAAAACCAATTAATGTGGTTTATTGTGCTTATTATTTGATGAAAAATGTTCTTCAATCATCATCATGCAAAACTTTTTTAGTGTGCAACATTATTTATACGGGTAAAAGGTAAATAAAATAACGTACCTATGTGATAACTAAACTTTTAACAAGATTATATAATATATAGTAAGAGAATATTGTAGTGAACTAACTTGTTCTTGAAAACTTAAAAAGAATTGAAGTTATTTATGTTTTGTTTTATTATTGTTTCCATCACTGTTATTCTAATATGGTTTAGTAATACATAGATATAATGATTGTAATTATAATTGTATATGTACAATGCAGAATTTCTCAAATTTCGTGCGTGAAAAATGTGACAAAAATGTTGTCCATTTATGTAATTTTATATTACTGTTATTTATTATACTTGTAATGTAAATATGTACGCAATACGTAATTAGAATTAAAATTATAATATACATACTTTATAATGTGTTGTTTTTAACTAGATACATGCTACAAACAATACATATCTAGTTATATAGTTGATAATATTTTATAATCACAAATGCAGTTAAATGTTTAGTTATAGAAAAAAAATAATATATTAAAAATAATTATTGTAAATTATAAAATATTTATTGAATCAAAATGTTGGTAATTTAAAATATTAATGTTTATTTTGCTAATTATTATCTTCTTAACCTATATTTGATTAAAATTTGAAACGGATTTAATAAATTGGTTGATTAATGTTATATGACTATAAAATATGAAAATAAATCATTATAATAATGTAAACAAGTTGTTTTACAAAAAAAATTCTAAATTCCAAATATCTGAAATTGAACAAATCGTGTCTACACACAGTTCAATTTCCTCCGTATATTATGTGGTAAAACGAGATCATTATATAACTTATAAGTGAAAATAATGTGTTTAAAACACATCGTAGTTAAGGGACTATATATATAGGACGCAAAAAAGAACCCGCCATATGTTATAAGAATCACCTTTGACCGGCAAACGAGTTTCCTCCTTTTTATTATTTCCACATTCGCCCTATTTGTCCCAAGTTCCTTTATGTATTTGGACTAAAAACCCTACATTTCTGCGGGTTACGCTTTCGTTGGTATTTACTACAGCAGACAACGAGGGAAATGAAGGCACAGACGTGCAATTAAAATATGTCTAATAAGACACTTAAAGTCCCCTTCTTTGTTTAACCTTGATGTCGATTCATAAGTATAACCAAAACAAGTAGTATATACGTTTTCTCCTAAATAAAATGTATAAACTAGATGGTTTCTTTTTGTTTTTGACAACGACTCTAAACGAGCTGTACGATTAGTATTATGGTACTGTATTTTAGCCTTGGGAATGCTTCAGTAGACAATATAATTGTTACAAAAACATTCAATTTTTAATTAGATGCATATTTTAAATAGCAACGAACACAATAAAGGCTAATCGTTGATTTATTTTTAATAAAAACTAACAAAATATAATACTTCAATATTCAGCTGTAGAATTCAAGTCGTAATCGTAAACCATAGTAATTAATAATTAACTAATAAATGTATACAAAATAAAATATAATTTTTCTGAAAATTAAAAAATATTAAATATTATAGACGATATTTTATTTATTTTAACTGTCTTTAATAAAGAAAATATTTTAGAAAAAAACCACCATTTATTAGTTATTAATTATATTATAATATAAATTTAATTTTAATACTATTTAGTATATTCTATTAAATATTATAGACATATTGACATACGTACTGTCAAAACTTTAAAAGTAAATATAATGCATTGACTCGTTTTGTAACGGTAAACAGTACCATTGCTATTTTTGCTATTTATTATCTTAAATATATTATTATTAATCTATTAATTAAATATGGCGAATTTCAAGAATTAATTCTTCTATATACTTAGGTAATACCTAAGATTGATATATTTTTTTTTTTATTTTGGTTCGGACAATTTAAAAGTAAATTGTCCAGTGTCAATATGCTTAAATTATTAAAGGTAAACAGTACAAGATGTTGAATAGCACAATATCTGTTACCATTTTAAATACATTTGTCATTTTGCAATTTTACATAGTATTAAAAGAGAATTTAACATATTATTGCCGTCGTGAAAATAAGGCCATGTTGACATATTTTGTTTTTATTCTATAGGTATATACAATTTTAACGTACTAATATATTGCTTAAGTTAAATGTTATAATAGAGGTAACTCATATTCTGTTCTAGTTCTTAAAAAATAATTTACGTCTTATGCGATAGGAATATCGTTAAGTTTGCATTACAATGTAAGAATATTAAATGTATCATTGCGGAAGGTTTGAAGACTATATATTATTATTATTCCCGAACTCGAACGAATTAAGTGATCGGTTATTGACTGCACAGCTTCTGTCCTCTAAGCTCGAATATACAGTTCAATATGATTATAGAGCAAGTCTCGGAAAACGAAAACTGTAAAATATCTATATCTCCGTCCAGGTTTTGATGTATAGGTTGTAGGTATATATAGATTCGAAGAGGATAAAAATGACGTGAAAACACCGTCGGAGACAATATAGGTACATTTCAATAAATTTATATCGGTAACAAATTGACATACTCGAATTTCGGGAAATCCACAGACGAAAATCATCACACATTATGTGCACGCCGATATAATATTCTCCTCTTTCTTCCCCGTGGCAAATACGCGCATATCCCTCGTAAGCCACGTCGGCCGTCGCTCTCGTCGATATACCTATCGTTCGTGTCGGACGACGGAATAAAATCAAAAAGGTTTTTATTATAGACTTGAACACCGCCCCGCCGCCGCGATTCGTAACGTTTCGTTTTTTCACCGATAATTTTACACACACCAACACGTATTTATTATTATTTCGAACAGTGTCGATTAGCGGTCAAGGCATGCGTGAAAGATTATGACACCTAAGCTCTCTATTGAAAAACGCGCCCTGGGGGTGAAGGATTTCGCGCACGCAGACTTTGCAAAATTATTCCAGTCGATTTAACCCGTAGCGGCGGCGGTAGACTAGAAATATAATGGCCGCGGAACCCTTTTTTTTCATAATAATAATCTTTCTCTCTTATATTATATATCACACCGTATAACCCGCCGCCGCCGATTATTATTATTATTTATTTTCGCGTTCATCGCGCGAAAAGGGTAAATCCTCCGTTTCGTATGTACAGGCACAATGGTGCACCCCTGCCCGGAGGATTACGCCCGAGTGTAAATATTTGGCACCACTATTTATAAGGTGTCTTCGCGACTTGTCACCCGAGAAGAAAGTCTTATTCGAGCCGACAAACGGTAAAGGTTTTGTGTTCGACCGAGACAATGCTGCGCGTTTATTTGGACAAAAAACGTTCAAAACACGCCCATGAAACAATGTGCACCGCGATATTCAGTAAATAAGATTTGTAGGTCGTTGTTTATAACATAGGTATAATGTAAAAAGTAACGTTATATTATTATGTAATTTTTGTTATGGTCGGATATAGAGACTTTCGATATTTTAATGATATAATTTCAATTATAATAATAATTAATAACATATATAATTCGTTTACGTGTTTTGTTTGACACGAGTCAATCATCATAGTATTACGACTACCTATCCATATCAAATTATATGAAACCATCTGTCAACTAGTCCATCAATAGGTTTACCAGAATAATAAATGATTACTGTTAAGATACTATATTATATAAGTAACAAATAATAAGTAGCTAATAACTATTTTATCTATTTATTTTTTATAAATTACAATTAATCACTTGATATGGTTTGTAAAATGAGTATTTTTAAATTTAATGTTTTCAGATGTGTATAATTATACTGTATTCTATAATGTTGAAATTCTGTAATGTTTATAATGTTCTATAATATAACTAATAATGTGTTATTAGGGGTTATACATATATAGATGCGGCATTAAAATTTTATGATTTACTCCGTTAACCGTCATAGGGTTTTTATTAATTTAATAAAATTTAATGACATGAATAAATGATCAAGTACCTAATGATAAAATATTAGTTGGACATATCAGGTGTATTCTAGTAATTATTTGAAAGTATGGTTATAAATTATCTTTACAATTATTTAAATTTCAACTGTCAGTTGAAAATTCTCAATAATAGTATGCTTAAAATATTTTGAACTTTTGTCTCCACATTTTGGTAAAAGAAAAATGAAGAACTTTTTTCATTCCTTAGGTACAAATTGTAATTTAAACTTAAAAAAGTGGAAAATTAAATAAGTCATAAGTGACTATTGAATTATAATTACATAAGTTGATAAACAACAAGATAAAAAACTAATTTATTATTATAAATTATGATGCTGTTTTAAGTATTTTTAAAACAAATGGCAACAATTAATAATTGAAAATTAGTTTGTTTCTTACAATAATCGATAGATAAACATAATTTTTTTTTGATTCTACAAGAAAATACAAGGGCCACACTGGACATGACCATTATTGTTTGTATAATAAACTATTAAGAAGCTTAATATTTAATATTGATAGTTTGGTCATTAAGAAAATCTAAATGTAAATGTTTTTGATCAGTAAATAGTCATAGTTATTATTTCCGTAAACAATATTTTAAAATACGGTATTAACAATTGACCTGATAAAAGTGAATAAGTAACTGAACTTTAGTATGGTAATAATGTCGTTAAATTCTATTTGTGTATATATGCAGAAGATTGAACAGTACCTCAAAAACATTACATAGATACTCTTTAGTATTACAATAATATATTATGTTTGGGTGATGGAATTAAAAAAAAAAACAAATAATATCAACAAGAACATTATTATCATATTTTATGTAAACGACGAAGCTCCGTCATATCTTGATTCATATATGTTTATATTGTACGAGTATACTCTGAGAACTCGATAAAAATGGCTACTTCCTATACAAATGGATTTCTAGAGGAAGAATTTTGCAAGTATACACAGTTAAATCTAACCATTATATGATCTAATGTTAATCTATGTATTGGTATATTTAATTTAAAGGGTGATTTAGACATTTGAAATTAGTAATTGAAGTAAAATAAAATGTACACGTTACACCCTTCACCGAACGTCCGAGGACTCCGATGCGTAAACAATGGCGTCAAACGAAGTAAACTATTGGATGGTTATTAATTTAAGAGTTATATTTAATACTATCTTATAAGATCATTGTTTTTGGTTATTACGTTATATTTATTAGTTATTAGCTATTACTTTATTACTAATAACTAATAATTCGAGTTCTAATAAGTAGTTTAATATTTTAATAAATAATAATTACTCCAAGTCAATGACAAACTTTTAATGAAATTTATTCAAATTTAATTCTGCTAACCTTATAATTTACTCGGTGTCATGGTACATAGTTATATCAACCGTTTTGTATTATTTAAATAATCTGAAAAAGATCAAATATTGTTTTAAATTTAGATTCCAAGTCTGTTTTTGAAATAAAAATTATATTTTGGCTCATGAAATGTAAAAATGTAGCTAATTTTGAATTATTTAAAATTGAAATCTTTTAAAATTCTATCAATCGAGAATTTAAAAATAGTTGATAACACCATAAATAGTATTTGGAACATAGTCTTAAAGACATTGGAGTAATAATTATAAAAAAAAAATAATTAAAAAATAAAATAATAATAATTAATAATAATAATATAATAATATTATTATTAATAATTCAAAATTACAAAACGTTTTAAATAACAAACCAGGATTAAAAGCGTGCAATAAGGGATAAACTTTTAAAGAATTAAGAGACTGAATTAAATCCGATAGAATTAACGTAGATGAAATATGCACCCATCACTTCAATGGATTTGGACTTAGAGTGGGCATCATTCAATCGTCATAAAGCAAACTCATCTGATCTAATCACTGTAATTTTAAATTTCAAAATTTCAAATTGTATGCGGTTTCCAGTTGTTTTTCTTACGAAGAATTATAAATAAAAAAGTTTGTTTTTCTACTTTATTAAAATATTATAATCAGATATTAAATATCTTAAATAAAATTTTTATTTATTATTCAATAATTATATTAAGTATTCGTGTACCTATATCAAAATATAAAATACCACGGTATTTTATAAATTTTTAATTTAATTATTTCAAGATAATAAATAATACATATAATATACCTATATTAAGCAATAAAAAAAATGTGCTTAAATATTTATATAATTAATTAAAATCCGTTCCATACTCATTACAGTTATTATAAAATTATTATAGCCAACTTTTTACTTACTGGCTATTTACCAATATGAAATCTAATTGGTACCAACTTGTAAGTGTATCTATTACTTATTTTTTATTAATTTTCAATTCAAAACGAAGGTTCTTAAATAAGTATTGATGAGAATAATGGTAATAATATTATAAAATATCGCTGCTTATTATACTGTAAAGATAAGTGCTTAAAATTATTTAGACATATATTTTTTTGTCTGATAATTTGTAGTTTATGGTTGTCTATAAACTTGATTCAATAAAGAAAAGATTGGAAATTACCCTTTATTACTGCACGTACCTATACGTGCAGGTGCGAAAGGGTTTTTTGTAGTAGGTGTGTCTGAAGTCTGTACACACCGCACAGACACTCTTCACCGTAGAATTCCATTTTCATTGTCTTTTCGGGTATATTTTTAAAGTAGGTATATGTACGCACAATCAGTTGGACGACCTACTGTAATTACGAGTCCTATACAAGCACTCACATCACGTACTGCTGAGTACCTTGGTAACCGGCCACACGACGAGTTTAGTTTTTCAATGGCCAAACAATATTTGTTCAAGCTGTTAAAATAAATAGGTTGCAGGTTAGTAGGTACCTATACTACGTATGATTTATACAATCTTAAGGCGTGCGTGTAACAGTTTATTTTATTTCATAATTAATATAAAATTATCTTATATATTGTAATTAAAATAACCGGGAAAGTCCCTCGGCTATACCTATATGTCCTATAGTCGGAGTCGAGTGTACATGTTGGAAATACGTTATTGGAAAAGCCACTGCAACGGATGTGTTAAATTTGAATTCAATGTAAACCATTGTATACGATGAAAAACGTTAAATAACATTTGAAATTCAAACACTCACAATAAAAAATTATGTGGTTTTAGTATTTTACGCTAAACATTTTTTTTTTGATTCATATAATGTAAACTTATGAGAAACTTATTGTATTACATTATCAATGGTTTTTGTTTACAACAAACATAAGTTAAATAAAAACTATTAATTTGAATATTTCAAATGCCTATAAAAAATACCAAAATACCTTTTGAAATTTTTTATGTCAACAACAAAATTCTAGTTTAAATTTTAGCAATATTAAGCCTAAACGGTTATTCTTTTTTGAATTAAAATAAAAAATAAACAAATTCGGTTTTGCCAAAAACTGGGTTTGTATAAATTATTCTCATTTTATCCCGATTATCATGTAAAGTATTGAAGAATATATACTTTTTACCCCTTGTAGTATGAACTAGATCCAATTTTCAACCAGAATCCTTTCTTAAAAATGATATTGAAACACTTTTTTGACTGTAAAAAGTGTATTTAGACACACAAAATACAAACAGATATTATAAATCCAATACATTGTTTCACTCATAGTCTAAAAATATAAACTGATATTTTATAAATTTCAAACTTTATTACGAATAATTAATGATACGGATACTTTATTGGTTATTACCTACAATAGTAAATATAATATTCCTTTAAATTTAGCTAAAGTATTATTAAAGAACACAAAATAATAAATACGGATAATAGGAATGAGAACCTTAATTGTTTAAATTTTTTTTGATATGGTTTAATTTTAACACAATCCAATCTTAAGATTTCAATAAAATATACTATAAATAATTTAATTTTGGGATACATTGCGTTTGAAGTTTGAACTCAATATATTTAATACTCAAACGTAATTACTAATCGCTATTTCTCATTAACCAGTTATTTATATTAATTATAATATTTTACTAACTATACAATTATTACAATATTATACCCGTTGATTGCGTTTAACTTAATTGTTATTTTTTAATTCTCGATAATACTGTACGCCTGTTAGTGTTCATTCGGTTGTTTTCTATAAGGTTATTTGAAGGTAAAAATAAATATGCACTTAATTATATATAATTATAATACTTTATTATCATAAACCACTAAAAAAATAATAAAACTGTTTAAAACAATAGATGATAATAATATAATATGTCTTTTTTCAATTATATTATAATAAACAATTACAAAAAAGCTACTATCACAAAAACTGAAAAAAATGAAGAAATTTGAAATAACCATATTATATATCATAATAATATAAGGTGAATCATTATAAGTATTTTGAAGAATAATAATTGTAGTGGATGTTCATTGCTTACTTCAAAATATCAAAGAAGGACGGCTTAAATATTATGCAAATTAAAGGAAAATTAAATAGATACTTTAGAATAGAAAACTAAACAAGATATTATGTATAGGTGTGCAATGCTGCAACTAGTCTATTTTTAGCAAATATGAATTATAATAATAATTAACAACACGCACTTCAACAATATTTGGATGACGTCAAATGTTATTTTTAAAGGGTGCTAATAAGGTTAAGTTGCTGAAGTACTTTGCAGAAGAACCTATGGAATGAAACTTAAAAGTTATCAATGTATAAATAAGACTTATTTATTTATACCATATAATTGAATACAAATTTATTAGTCAAAGTATATTATATTCAGTACAATGTACATAATTAACTCACTTTTTAGAGTACACTGTTAAAAATTATAATTTGATTTATTTATCAGAGCAGTGCTACTATATGGTCTATAAACAGCATAAACTTATAAGGGCAATTTCAATTTTTAACTTAGTAGTTGAAGGGGTTGGAGAATTTTTGTCGAACATATCGTGCTCTTAAATATTTAACGTATCATATAGGGTATTTATATAATCGATTATCAGCTATATATTCAGCTAAACTTATATTTATAATAATTTATTTACCTCGCCGATCTACAGTTTTATTATCTTTTTAATCGTATATAAACCGTTCATGTCAGATGAATTAATAGATAATAAGCTATAAATTACTTTCAATGATAATTATCTTTTTTCATGTAATGCATTGTTTAAACATTAATCATTAGAGTTATGTATATATATATATATATATAATATATATATACATGCATATAGGTAGGTAGCTTAGGTCTCCAAACCAGATGAGCACGGTTTGCGAATCGAACCTCCGGAAGTATATCGTTCACAACCATCTGACGACCCTGGACCCGAAAACCTGTAATTATTACGGCAGCCGTTAGGTTTTTCAATTTATATAGGAATATAGGTACCGTTTGAAGTGTGCGGTACATCAAGGGGAAAAGGCCTAATTTTCCGCGAGTCTTGGCGGGGTGCCGAACAGGTGGTCCTTGACACCAATTAAAAATTACACCATGCGTATACATCACGAGGTTTCGTTTAATATCACACAAAAAGATATTAAATAAAAACCAAAGATATAATATAAAACACATCGAATTATTGCTGCTGCGCATTCCTAGGCGCCTATTCCTGACCCAAATAATTTGCACAAAAGCGCGTGGGACAGGTGTGTTTCTTCTCCACGTTTTTTTTTCTGGAAACAATCGACAGCGGCGTCGAAACGCAATCTCGCCTGCAACACCCATTATCCTGCTGGTAAAAAACGGCAAGCAAGAGAAGCACGCGCCAAAAAAAAAAAACACCGTTGCTGCTGCTGCTGCGGCAGATGGCTCGTGTTTTTTTAATCATGCCACCGTGTCACATAGCACAACATAAACTCGTACAAACATATGACGCCTTGTTAACCATTGTTGAAAAGAAAGAAAAACTCTTTACCGTTGCACTGTACTATTATTATTATTTTGTGTTGTTGTGTAAACTCGGCAATTGAAATTGTGTTTACGATTCGATCGGTGAAACAGTTGAATTTATAATAGTGTATTACAAGTATTTGGATTTAGGTAGATACCTAAATGATATCAAGGAACGAGTCGACATTATTTCAAGATGCGTGTCCAAGTAGTATTCTCGGATAGGTAATATATATGTCAACCTCATTCACAATAAGAGCCATTATAACTAATGCATTAAATATGAGCCGTCCAACTGCCCACGAGAAATATTAGTAATTTTAAGTTCTTGTAAAAATTGATCAATGGATATAATTTATTATCTGTCCAACGAAGTAATAAATTTTAATTGTTACGTCTCTTACTGTCAAAATAGGACGTAGGTCTACAAAAACTTTTTATATTTCAACATAAAAAACTAATTATACTCTGGCGCCTTTTCGCTCTGTCGCAATTTCAAATAGAACCACTACGAGATTAGCTAATGATGCTCAAATTGATTTTTTTTAATTTTAACTCTATTGAGTCTTTTTATAATTATATTTTTAGATTTTATTCGTAAATAATATTTTATTATTTTTTTTATTTTGCTTTTTATATAATTTTAAATATTAAATTCATACCCGTATTAGCCCGTTTAAATATATATTTAAATAAATAAAGTAAAGATAAATATTTATTACATAATTAGACATAATAATAATTTATTAATAATTTTTACTAAAACAAGAAGCATATTAATATATTATTATAACAACGTATTCATAAATTTGTAATCATCTATCGAATTTTTGGAGTATTATTTGTGAATGGTTATTTATCTTATACAGGGTTAATAGTTGTTATCTAGTTATTAGGTACTTATTAGTTATTAGTTATTAAATACGATTCTATAATTAAATTATCAAATATAAAAACTAATCGTAATTATTCGTAAGTTAAAATAATTATTAGTTTAATAAAATAATTTTATATTTTAATGGTTTTTATTTTTATTTATCACAAATGTATATTATATTTTATATTATGAGGTGTACTGTGTCACTATTATTCATGATGTAAAATATTAGTATATTATTATTCCTGAAGTGCCGAAGGGCTGAAGATAAGTGCGGGGTCATCATCCTTTCAATAAAATAGAATTACTCAACATTTCTTGTCTCTTGATAAGAAGTTAATAACTTAAACTGCTTATTGCTAAGTATTTTCTTTTCGAACGTTCGCTTTTATGGATAATCTAAATGATCATGCAATATATTATAGTATGGCATATGTCTGTTGTTCTACTTGTTTATAGGCCATCAATACATTTGGACGTATTTTTCAAATTTCTTATGATGATACATTTCTCATGTGTTGATTTCAGATGAATTTAAAAGATGTAATTGAGGTATTGAGGTAATATAATAGTATATATCTACCTAATTATAATACTGTAATATACTTATTTTAATTGTTGGTGTTTATAAAGAATTGGTTATTAAATAAAAATGTTATTATTTTTCATAATATAATAACGTTTATTTGCATTTGTTATTCCTTTTTCTACATTTACAATTTAAGACTTTTGTTTGGTATGACTATAGTATATTTGTAATTACAGAAACATAAAATGTGTAACCATTAAAGTGTTTTAATATTTGAAAAGGAATCATTATCCGTATACAAATGCAAATGAACAAATAGAAAATCAGTGATAATATTATTACTATATTATCGTACTCGTATGCGCAGAATTCCAAGAAACGTCTTCCCTGTACTAATAAATGTCACCGCCGTACGGGGGCCCGTCTTATACTTTTGGACGTTCATCGTAGCGCATACATTATTTTATGTCGGTTTTTACGACAATCGAATAAAGGAGGGGGACGTCTCCGTTGTCTGCGTTGTACGTCTGTTACGCCTATTCGACGGAGACTTCAATAGGTCGTCAGTGGCGAGTAAAATCACGGGATCGGGTTTCGCGTGCGCGGTTTCGGACACATCGTTGATTTATGCCGTAATATCGTGTATAAATAATAAATATATATATATATATTGTCCGACACGAGTGCACGCACAGACGTATAATATTATACGAATAAAATAATAATAATAATAAAAAAGCCGAGCCCGCGTGCAGTCGATTGTGCCCGGTGCAGGTCGGCCGGGGACAACCAACGGATGCAGATGTTTTGGCGGGGTTGCGCATATTATTTACCCGACAAAAGGGCTAAACGTTGTGTCACAGAGGTCATCTCCTCCGTCTTTTAAATACGTGTGCGCTCGGGGTTTGTAGCGGCCCATAGCAGTCTCTCTTTTACAACATAAAAGAGCACCCGTTTCCAAAAAAAAAGAAGAAGGAAAACGTATTACCGTGCGTATATATAAAGGATCACCACGTGTAGGTATAAGAAGAAGGAGAAGAAGAAGATGGAAGAGGAAGAGATGGCGGTGAAGGGCGAGCGACGGCAGAGAAGGAGTGAATGCGTGAGGAGACGAATAAGGGTAGAGCCGCGTGTTTGTAGCGATCGCAGTCCCGCACAACAATGGACGTACAAACGGACACAGAGTTAAGCGGACACAATGCGGACAACAGAAAAATCGGAATCGATGTTTGTAATCCATTAAGTTCCAATTATATGTATGATACGGCGACGGCGGTATTTCTTTTGGCCGATCCGCGATATCTGCGGGAAGAATGAAAAACGGAAATTATTCTGTGTAGCGAAAAGAAACGATCGATCTGGATCAATCCAGTCACAATGCGAACACGGTCGGCGCCAACCCGGAGACTACAACACAGTGTAGGTATACCTACCTATCTACAATACGCCACAGAGGGTTGGCCTGAGACGTCCGAACGGTCAACTATATATGTTTCGTTTATTATATTTGATTTGATCGGTCGTACACGATTTTGTTTCCATAATATGACGTGTACACATATTATATTATATTATATTATTATACCTTCGTGTCCTTTCATTCTCATTACAATAAGTCTTGTGTCGGGTTAACCGTTATTGTTGTGCTGCTTCTCTATATATACGTATAATACACTATAATATAACATATAATATTAGCATTTAGCTAGTACAAAATGCTGGTAGGTACCTATATTATGATGGGTTCCTACTCGGCTGTAGTTCCGCGATCGTGTCGAATAATAAAAGAGTATTTACAATGTTGAATAACAATTATTATTATAAAATAATGATGATTTATTATGGGCCACCGATTGATCCAGTAAAATCCAGTCGTGTAATACGTCAGTGTTTTTTTTTTTTTTTGACAACTTGCACATGTATTATGCATAGGTACGTATTTATCTGAACTTAGTTGAACACGGCTATATTATAATAGTATTACCTACATAGTCATCAATGTTTATTATAAATACCATATTGCGATAACTAATTCATTTTGATTTCAATTTTCTTATGATTTTAGAGGATTCTGAGCGGAGAAAAGAATGTATTTAAATTTAAAGGCTTTAAGTTTTAATAAAAATTAAATGTTTAAAAATGTTATATAATAGATATTAAAATCAACAAATAACCAATTATTTATTTGGAATGACAAAATCCAATTTCATGTACTTATACTTCAATTCCTCTTCTTTATGTACAAAATGATTCACCAAGCATTATTATTCTCTTTTTCTTCAATAATAAAGTTATTTAAAGTATAATTATTAGAATTTTTAAATATACCTAAAAAGTAAAGACAATAATTTCAAATTTGGAATTTTTGTTCCACTTTAAGAGTGTCCTAGGGGATACAAACTTCTGATTTTCTAATGAGAACCCCATTTTTTACAGTAAATTAACTAACGGATACATTTTTCAAATTAGAAAAAACGTATTAGAATGAAAATTTGAACGAGTAGTTTTTGAGTTATTTAACTTTGTGTACTAAGGATACTATTCCATAATAATGTGTTCGGGAGATGTGAATATCACAGTGATTTTAAAATTTTAGTGATTAATATTAATCTTCTAGCACATTAATAGTTTGTAAAAATAGTCCAAATACACAATAAATACTGAATCTAATATTACATCTATTATATATTTTCGTAAAACCATTTTTAAGGACTATTTTATTGAATAGAGATTTGAATAATTTTATTATTACAGGTTTTGAATTGTATGCAATTAATTGTTTATTTTATTTATTCGCAATTATGAGTACTGCTAAGTTAAACCAGGCATTAAACTTATAATTATGTACATCTTATAATGTATTTACTAATAAATATGTATTTTATTAATAAGACTTTAATTTGAAATATCAATGAATATTATTTTTATATTTAGGCACCTATATAATTACATAATAAATAAACAAATAATAATAATACTTAGTTTTTATAATTTAATTTGTCATTCACTAATAAATGAGTGAACTAGATTTTTTAGTTAATGAACAACCCCTGCAATGTGCTTTTTAATGTATTTTGAATGATATTGCTTTTTGAAGAATAACTGAAATGAGCAAACAATAGTAAAACTTCTTGACATTTCCAGAATCCATAAATAAAGTGAATAGCAAGTACCGATTAAAAGTTATCCTTGAAACACCCATTCAAAGTTTGGCTCATATCCAATCTTTTACAAAATAAAAATGAATTGCATGTATTATACACTTTGGCATTATATTTTAGTTTTGTATTAATTTTATATTTTTAGCTTGAATAAAGAATATTAATATTAAATTGATAAACTTTTGAATTGCATGTTTGGCACTATTATTGCTTTAGTTAATAATAAAAGAAGAAATGTAAAATAATTTTTAATATACAGAGGAAAAGGGACAGTTAAAATCATGAGTTATATTATATCAAATGAGATAAATTATTTTTTTTTTGTTTTAAGTTTTCATTTAAAAGTTAATACTATCTAATAATTGTAAATATTTAAATATTTGATTATTTTCCTACAAAGGTGAAGTATTAACAACTAATAAAAGTGTTAATTTATATTATATTCTGAATGCATTGATCTTAAAATGAAATGTTTTTTTTCTAATGTTTCAATAAGGACTTTTATGAGATTCGCAGTATACTTTAAAATAATCAGGAAAAAAAACAATAAATTAGGGAAAATTGAGAATTTTTACGTAAAACCAGTTTCAAACAAAATTAATTTATCACATTTTTGTGATTTAAAAATAATTGACTCTGGACTGTAAAGACTTGACATTTTTACCAAATATTCGTATTAACATTTACTAAACATTATAAATTTTTTTTTTATTTATAAACAGTTAATTAAACAAAAAAAAAGCAATTTTAGTTATTTTGTTGTAATTCAAAAATTTCTTAAAATTGAAACTTTTAGTGACAATATACATTCGACACCTATACTGCAAAGTGACTTCTTGGTTTTTTTTAAAGTTTAATCACGCTGTATACAATCGTTTTAAATATAAATAAATATTATTTGGTTTAATAATTTGGTTGACACTAAATCGGAATATTTCCTACGCCACTACAGTTTGTATGAAAAAAAAAGGAAGTAGTATAAGATGCATTTTTTAACAAAATATTTAGTTATTATTATTAAAAAAGTGATAAATATACCACTGTATTCATATTTTGTGGTAATTACTAATTAATCAACTTTTTTTTGACTGAGTTAAGTCAATATTATTGATCGTATGTAATATATTCTCCGTATTGATTTCAAACTTTTAAAGTTGGATGAATTGTTAACTTAAATATTAAATAACTTTTTAATAAATATCAACTTTAACTTAACCTAATTTATAGCTTAACGTTGACTTTATTTAACCAAGATAATTTATTTTATTAACTTACCCATTTTTGCTCTTCTACATAAATTATTATTATTCTGCTATTTGTTTTTAAAATAAATAATATTGAATGATTTGTATTTATTAGAACTATATCTACTATCTATAATATTTCATATAATTTTTACAACCTAGTGTTCGTTTTTCTAATATTTTGTTTATTATATGGATTAAAATATTTATAAAGCATGATATATTTTATTTTTGTAAAGAAATAGATCCTTATATGTGACTTAGGCAATAGCTTTTTGGAACCTCTCAAACACATGACTTTGCCCCTAAAATCATCAAAAATTGTGTATTGTTCCAGAATAAAAAGATACCTCCTTATATTTATTAATTTTAATGTGCACTAATTATAAATTGTATAAGAAAAACTAGCATTCACATATTTATATCTTAAAATATAAAACTAAACATAATCATTAGCAATCATTAGAAAAAGAATATTAAAATTACAATTTTCTGTATTAAACACTATTATAAAAGTTAACCTACCAGTATTCACTGTGTGTTAGTCCCTGTTAATAACTTTTTTCTTATTTACATTTTTGATTTATAATTTACTTATTACCAAATTACCAGTACTATCTAAATATTTTTACACAAGATTGTATCAAACTCCATAATACGTAACTATTAACTACATAAGTTATCTTGATTAATAATTTTAGACTTTAAAGTTTAGAGTTCAGACGAATTTTTTGGTTATACAATGGTCGTGGGTTTTTTTTTATTTTTGTCTGTCATGGCGTATTTGAATGGAAAATTTGCTTCAATTTTTAACTTTAGTTAGTCATATTTTATAGATAATTTTGTCGGCTGGTTCAAGAATAGCTACTTTTTTTAATAACTGTAAAAAACCAACAAAAAACAATAGGTAAAAAAGAATATTTACGCAATAATTTTAAAAACAATATCTATTTTAGTTTCTTGTTGTACTTTAGAAATTAATAATTTTAAAGCCTAAGGGTTGATATTTTCATCAAATATTTACGTTAGAATTATTTAGACAATATATACATACATTTCTGAAATATTTTGAAGCTATTTTATATTTTATTTTTAGTTTTTTTTTTTTTTTTTTTTTTTTTAAATAAGATTGAGAAAATGTTTATTTCATAGGCTTTACAGAGGAGATTAAAAGCTAGTTTCCTGATTTTATATTTTTGAAATGTAAAAACTGTTTTTAAGTAAAATAATTTATCAAAGTTACTTAGTAGTTTACCATTCTAATAGTTCATACTTCATTTAAGTTGAAGGTTTTAAAATAGTTATTACTGTATTATTATCATTGTATATCTTATAAATGTAATTGTGGAATACACGTATACGTGTTTATTATGTATTGTAATTCAAATTAAATATTTAACTACGAGTGATGCATATATTATGAATAATAATATAACGTCATATTAAATAGGAAGAAATATATTTAGGTTACTTACATAAAAATAGTAGCTTTCTATATTTTTTTTTTTTTTTTGAATACTGTATATAGAAAATAGGAAGCTATTCAGAACTTCTTACTCCCAAACGTTTGAATTCCATCAAAGATAATCCTGATAGTATTGATTCATTAATCTGTCAAAAAAAAAAAGAATCTTTTAGTACAGCACTAAATTATACGCATAAGTAAATAATAACTAATTGACTAATGACTATAAAGCAACCAGAAATTTGAGATGAAAATTTCGTGTTTTTAAAATCTACTCAACAATACAATATTAATATATACTTTACTTGTAATAATTTATAAATTATTAACAACCATAGTGCAGAATAAAACTATAGTAAAGTATAATGATTATAATATGTATTTAAAAACTAATGAAATATTTTACAATTTATTTTACTCAGTGAAGTAATTTTACGATATGTATACGTTGTCATGTTGTACACAAAGGCCAACCATACAACGTTTGTAGTGATTTGTATTTTTGCGCAACGCAGTCATTAGAAATCGTTTTCGATATAAAAGTGTTATTTTTTTTTATGTTTTTTTTCTGAATACAGGTTTTTGTACAGGGATTACAATATGTACAGAGTGGTATGTATTATTATAGTTGGAAACGGGTGAAATGACCAAAAGTCCGCATCATAGCGTATACAAACTCCCCTTCGAAATAAATAAATAAAAAGTAGAAAACACTACCAACAACATCTTAAAGATGCATCTTTCAGATAATTGTGTTGGATTTTTGGGTCCCCTTTGTGCAAAATACTGGCACGGACCGGCGGCGTTGGCGGGGGCAATATTCTTTTTCCCCCGCGAACAAAAGGTGGCCCGAACGGCCGGCAAAAGGGTCGTGTTCCCAACAATATTCGTCTTTATACGTAATACGAACCTTAAATAATACATGCGTTTTACTTATTTTCTTATTTTTTTTTTTGCACAAAAATCCACGGTAAATACGCCACCGCCACTGCCCAATTTCTTCCTATATATATATAGGTATATATTATGCAGTTTTCAGAAACACAGATCTTACACGACGTTCTATCACATTCTATCCCCGTCATTATTGTATACAATCGCTGCTGAGGTATTTTTGCATCGCATTCTTGAAATCAAATACATCCGAAATAATGTCAAAAAGTGCTACTGAATTTCGATAGTACGCGTATTATATACTCGTACGTGCGTGATTTTCTGCAATAATCGCAACGATCGTATCATCTCCGGTATGCACAATACAATTACAATTATTGTATGAGGAAAAAAAGTCCTGAAATACTTATTTTCGTATACAAAAATCGTACTTACTTTGTATTTCATTATCGTTATTATAGATTGTTTGACAGAACTACTAGTTTGGTTATAGCGTATAATGTAAAATGCAAGTATGTGCCTCGGATAACGTTTAATATTCTATCATATAACCCGTCTCTTTTGGTCTATATTTGGTACACTAGAAATGTCCTAGTTCCAAATCACAATTATAACGAATAATGAGGTAAACTATAATTTAAGAAAAAGGCAAGATTAAATTGTTTTTAATTTTATGAGCTATTGACTATAGTTTTTTATACACTATTACTTTTTACAATGTATATAAAAAAATGAGTGTTTAATTATATTGTATTCTATTATTTTTACGATTAACTAGTATAACAGTTTAGCTAGTTAGTTCAAAACTGTACACTTCTATATATCAATACCACTGTACAGTTTTTCCAAGATCACAAAACCATACGGATTAAACTTTTAAGTTTTAAAACAAATTTCTCCAGATAAGATCATACGCATATTACGGTTTTTATTTTATGAAAAAACAATTCTACTGCCAAGTAAATATCAATTACAAAATATATTCGTATCAAATGTACTCGTTTTTCTTTCCGACTTCACATATAACGGATAATATGATTTATATGTTTTCACAAATAATAATGGTTACCTTATAACATACTTTATTTATTAATTATATGCTTTCTTTCTTCTAAATTCTATTATAATACATGAAATGTATCATTGTTATCATGGATAAACGCTCAGAAAGATTCAAATAATATAATAAATGTAGATTTCTCGTTTATATGAGGCCACAAGTGACGGAAATCCAATACGTCCTTTTGCCAAAATTTACAAATACCAAAATATAAGGTTTATAAGTTACACATACATAATATATATATATATATATATATTTTAATTGTCATAACTCGCTAACGGGTACTCATGGCATTTATCGAGCTTCGGTTGACTTGTATATTGATTTTGGAAGAAATGCAGGAGACACGGCAAATCGCTTGTCCCAAAAAAAAAAATCAGTATTTCGACTGTAGCAGTATAGATACAGTGGCGGTTTGAACTTTTTTTCTCTTGAATCACATTTAATATTTTTACACTAAGTTATACATCCCTAAAAAAAAATTTCACTGCCCTACAAGGAGTGAATTCTTAGGTCGCAAGTGGTCAAATAATGGGTTTTTAATTGGTATATACAGCAAATCGTGGAAGTAAAAATTCAAGCAATAAGTAAGAAATATTTTCGTAATAATCTACTATATTATAACGTTATCGACGAAAGAATCAATAAATACAATATTTCTATTCAATTCTTTACCACACTTTAGCTTAAGATACAATTGACTGTTACTGTACGATTTATGCAGAGTACTGCACGTGCACGTCTAAACATTATATTTATAATTTAATTTAAAAATTGTTCAAATTGCATTTTCCAACAATAGGACACCCACCAATATTTTTTGTGATTCAAATATACTTCCTTCGATCCGCCACCGGCAGTATACGTTTTTTTTCAGATTTCCACCCCTCGAGTGCAAATCTCCTTTCCGTCGTGTCGTGTTTGACGGTTTTCTCCAACTGTCGACTGACAGGACGGGGGTGGTCGAGACGCACGTGTGTAACGCGGTAGCAGAGTCTTACAATAATAATAATAATAATAATATGCAACCCGTCCGCGTCCGAGACGACTTCACGCTGTTTTTGGGTCGTCTGACCGCCGCCGCCGGATTGTCCGATACAATATTATTGTAACTGCAGTGGCGGTCGTTATTATTTACGTTACTGGCATTATTATTACGCGCACGCATAATATCGTCTTGTTCGGGTTTATACGGATGTGCGTGCGCGTGCGGGTGTGCGCATAATATTATATTGTCGTGTATTATATCACGTGCATCATCCCTTTCTCGGCCACCCGTGGCCGTCGTCGATGCCGAAAAATCATCGTCGTGTCGGCACACGCACACGCGTTTGCACGGCGGAATGTCCGTATATCAACATTACGGAGTGGCATTCCGAATCTGTAGTAATAATAATGTAAGGGTTGCGTGAACCGCCGCCGCCGCCGCCGCCGCCGGTGGACAATGGCCGGCCGTGTACGGTTGTACGCATATACATTGTGCCCGTCGGCCGCGACCGGCGTGTCACCCGCGGGTTTACGGGCTACCGGGCACTTTATTTCGGTTTTTTTTTACCTTCGCCCTCTCGCCGTTCTTTTCACCGCCGCGCTCTTCGACCTACACCCAATAATAATAATAATAATAATATATATATATATATATATGTTGTTGTATTATTACCTACATGGCCAGTATTATATAACATACGTATAGGCACACACACACA
>JACXSJ010003082.1:0-30289 GCA_014851325.1 Pentalonia nigronervosa
GGTCATATTCTCAGAATTTCCCATGTTAAGTAAATAATCTTATAGTCGATCATACTCTGCCTTTTTCCAACGCTTCTACGGTTTAATAATCGTTTATAAAGTGGTTTATGTCGAAACGTACATCGTTCCCCCTCACCCTCGAGGTCATTGCTGATTTATTAATAGTCATAAAAGTTATGTATCGCCAGGTACATAGCAACAACAATACATATTGACGATCATGAAATAGTTGCCAATGAAAATTTTGTAATACCACCAACAGTACAAAACATAATATCAATAAATATCAACTCTTCAGCTAATGTTTTGAGAAATTATTTAGCCAACTATTTCATTAATCCACAAGCAGCTTTACCGTGGCAATGGAAATACTGCTGTTCAATTCAAACATTATTGAATGTTTTTTTTAAATTAATTGATTATGATTATTTATAAATTATTATATACATTTTAATAATTTATATAATAATATTTAATAACATAAGATTTATTTTCATGTATATTTTTTATTGTATTCAAAATAAAAATATCTGTGTAATAATGTATGTGTATACTTATATACTTTATATACTTTAATAAAGTAAATAATTATTTAGCCAATCGTAAAAACCGAATTTCAAAATGTTTATAATGTTTAAAAATACCTTGCAAAAATTTTAAAATGCCGTTGATGTTTTTTTAATGTTTGTACATAAAACGGTTATCGATAAAAATAATAAATATTTATAAAAAAAAGTACGTACCTGATAAATTAACTGCTTTTCCTACTTCACTCTAAGCATTTTCTGTAATATCCCTACTAGAATAGGCAGAAAGCTGGTAGTTTAACAATTCTGGATGTTTTTCTACTTCTCTCACAAGTTTAATATTTAAAATTTGGTCATTCATTATTACTATATTATATAATAGTCTACAATTCAACAGATTCCATCCAATGGAATATGAGACTATAAAATAGGAAACTAGAAACTCAAATAGCTAGGATATTGGGAAGCCGCGTCACTAACAACTAGTTTACAACGCGTTGCAGACAAGTTACTAATAGGTAGCGTCATGTGCGGAGGGCCTAAATAGCAAAAAGATCACATCGCTACACTATATGATTCCATTAATTGTTGTGGTAAAGTCTACATTTGATATCCGACCTTTTAGCAAGAAAAGTGTAACAGCTGAATTGTTAGTTAATAAAATGATTTCTGTTATTATATTACTAGAATGTAATTTTACTAAAAAATGATAATACTCGATTTACTACAGTGTTATATACTAATGTGCGATAACAATTATAGTGTACTAAGAATCTACTTACTAATTGTAAACGTGTAAAAGTAACTGTCAACATATATTATCCAGTCAATTTAAATAATTTTACTATTAAATTGAATGTTAATGATCATTTTATTACCTTATCATATACCGACCTACATCGTTAGCAATTACAACAATGTATCGATTCGTTTATCGTTGAAAAGCAAAAAAAGTTGGTTTCATATCAGTCAATTTTCAATACAATGTATTCATTAATTAAAGCAGACCTAAATATTCTACCATCATCTTGTCAGCGAAATTATTTTACAAACTCGTATATTTAAAATTTTGATTTTAGTTTTTTGTATACAAAACGATAATTCTTGTTTTATATATGAAACACTTCAATTCTACAATAATTCACTATCAGAAATAATATTAAATGATTTAATGATGTTATAAAATAAAATTTAGCATTAAAATATAATAGCAAATAGGTGTATTTTTTTATTATATACATAAATCTAAATATTTGGTATTAAGTTTCTTAAAAAAATGTCTTGAACTGTATTTGGTAACCATAAAAATAACATTTATTTTTAGCCACTTAATAGTGATCATTGGTTAATTATAAAATCAAATATCGAAAAAAATTACCATACAAATTTTGGTAATATGTAAATAGGCCGCTTAGAAATAAAAATATCGATGGACCGATATATAACAATCCGCCCCTACATTATACCATAACAAGTATATTTATATTAAGCATGAGTAAACTCAGCAATGCAGTATATAATCAAATTTGTTTGATATTAAAACATTTAAATTATATCATTGATTATACATAGTATAATTATTATAAATTATAATACAAACATTGAAACATACTATCTGTTATCAATAGTTATATATATTAGTGTCGAAGCGGAGCGATAAATGTATTGATTTTAAAATGAAGTGTGTTTTTTTTCACCTTTGAAGTCAGTAAAAATGCATTGATTTTCTACTGGAGCATATTTCCTGTTAGAAAAATAAAATTAATTGGTTTACTTGATAATATTAAGGGTCAAAAGTAAAATTTTCTCAGAGTTTTCAAAAGTTTCAAAAAAAAAATAAAATAAAAACAGGGATTTTTACGCTAAAATATTTTTTGACAAAATTGAGTTTAAATTAGTTATGTTATACCTTATATAAAAACAAATTGAATAATATTTATTTGTTTTATAATGAATATCAAAATTGAAATATTGATGACATTTTAAATAAATGTGATAATACATATCATATTTATAGTAAATTTATCAACATTTAAAATTTATTAAAAAGCATTATGTATAAGATGCAAAAATGTTCAACTAATAGTTGATTAATGTTTATTGATTATTAAGTAAAAAAATGTATAAAACTTTTAATTAATAAATACTAATATTATTATTTTTTTCAACATTATTAAATTATAAATATATTAATGTTTTGTACGAAATTATTCTGGAAGTGCTAAGGGCAAATCTGGTCAAAATGTTTATTGATGAAGATTGTGGGATTCAATTCGATATTACAAAGTTGCAATTCATCAATTAAAGCTGGTTTCAAAAATGCTTGTTTCTGCATCATGGTGACATTATTGATATTATTACAAATGATTTTGGCAAGAGTCATTTTTCTGATTTCTGTCAGTTGATCTTAAAATAAAAAAATTAATTAAAATTAATGAAAATTGTTTTTATTCATTAAAAATAGTATAGTTATACTAACCTTCAGTGAATACATCTGGTAAGTCATAAAAATATCTATCTGCAATTTTAGTTCTTACAAACTGTTCTCTGATAATGCACCTCATCGTTGGGCCAACCATTGCGTCGTCAACATGTTTCTCTAACAATGCACCTACCAATAGATCTATATCGTTCCAAGTTGTATATTGCTTCAATAATCTATCAGCTGACTAAATTTAACAAGTAGAAAGAAATGAATCACTACACTAGATTTATTAATAACAGTTCAAATATTTTTTTAAACTTACACCTTCTACCATGATCTTGGACAAATCTTGTACATTTTCTATGTCTTTTAGTCCACAATATTTTCTAAATTGCGTGTAGCTTGGAATACCGTGATCGCGGCTTCGTTGTATATCTAAGCTGACAGTGTCCATTCCAAATGAATTATTTGAATCAATACTATACAAGTAATTTGTGATCTATAAAAACAATTTTTAATAATAAATTTTAACATAATGATGTAATACGGTCCATAAGATTGACAACAAAAAAAAAGTATCGTTTGATTATATTTCAAAAACCTACCGTTTGTGTAAACAGCATATCGACTTTTTGTGTATTCTGCATAGTTAGTCCTCTAACAAGTTGATCCATGTAATTCATCACTACATCAACCGGTTGATTGTAATGTTCCTTTAGTGATAGACTTCCGCTGATCACTCCGTCTTGCGAGTATAAGCTAAACAAAAACATGGACAACAATTATAAGTAGCAACTAAATAAAGATTTATTTCTGAAAGTAATATTATTTTATGAATATTATATATCATTTTCAATTTCTACATAGAATATTGTTACACACAAACTGGTATTATATTAAATATAAATTAAATATCAAATATTGAAATATTATAATGGATTTATTTATTTGTAAAAGTTATTTTGGATAAGACTACTTCAATATTTGGAAATTTGGAACTAAACTAAAATTTAAAGCATATAGGGTATCTAAATATCAAAAACCTATTCGTTCAATATAATATCATCATACACATTAAAATTTTAAGAAAATAATTGAAAAGGTCAGCAAGTGAGTACCGCTCTGATGTACAGTATGTGTCATGTGGATCATATCATCATTAACCCGAACCGACCTACCTACATACACAATAATTATAATGATAGCAATGATTTTATATCAAGTATGCTCAAACAATTGAACCTGATGGTATCGCTGAGCATGGAATTGGCGAACGGCAGTATCGCGGTTGCGAAGCTGTTGCTGACTGTTGGGTCCGCGGTATCATCATATGTATTACTGTATCCATTCTCTAACAGCCCCAGACCGTTCTCTTTGGTGTAGTTTACGCCGAGTAGCGCTGGCAACCATTCATTGTACGTGATGTGCTGTATGTACGCTGTCACGATTTTTTTGGCCTCCAGGAAAATACGTTCGTCATTCCAGTGTGGGTTGAAGTAAGCCAGCCCTCTGGCCACCCGGTTGTGTTCTCTCATCCACAGTGTGTGCATGACCGACAATTGAGGAAACGCGTTCGCTCTGATGTCGCCAGCCCTGAAGCACGTACCGTTGCCATGTTGGCACGCGTTCGATTCGGTAGTTTCCAGAGGCATATACTCCTGGTTGGTTTCGGTTATAATTGTCAACAGTTCGCCGCCCGACATTTTCCTCAGGGACAACGTCTGTCGTTCCGACGAACCATATATCATCGACGCGTCTAAATAATGAGTGGCTTGATTCATCTGAGAAACATAAACACGTGTAAATATTGAATAGCGTGGGTACGAATTTTTAAATATTCTGTTAATTTCTGTTGTTTTTGCAAATTTTCAACATTAGTTATAACTCAAAGTACTGAAAATATTTGCATCACCCACACAGATAGTTTTTTGTAATTTGTTTACCTTTTTTATTATTATATAAACGTATTAACAAAATATATTAAATTAGCCAAACGGTGAAAATGTGCAATTATTTATTTAACTGGCGCTGTTTTTTGTATACGTCCTTACAAGGACTTAGCCTATCTTAGCCACATCTAGAGCTCTTCCTCAAAAATGACTCCATACGTGTATAGTTATTTACCTAATTTTAATTCTTATAATAAAAATTCGAAATATAATGCATGTTTTCCTAGATATATATTATCTAATATAACTATTACTTGTTCCATGGGTCCAAATGTACAATCGGAACGCATCGCTGGCAGCGAACGCACATAGTTCATGCACGTATCAGATTTAAAAAATCTATCGTCATATGGTATGAATATGGGCTTGCATGATCTTATATATTTATTCAGAGTATATTGAATGCTTTTGTCATTATCACAACATTTCACAAATCTGTTATTTTTCCCTATGAATTTAATAAACGAATGCATGTATTAATTATGATCAATCAATATACATACGGTTATTTGTTTAATATGTATAGTGTATACCAATACTAGAAACTGCCGTGTGTGATAGATCATGGCCTATAAAAATCGTCCAGTACGCCATCATCATCGTTTTTGCATAGTCAATCGCGTTTTCATCTTTAACAAGACCAGTGCTCAGCGATCTAGGATTGGGCAGATTTTTGTAATCGTAATTATCTGGCATATCGTAAATACCTGTAAGAATTATTAATGAAACAAGTGCATTAGCTAAATGTAAATTATAATACATTATATATATTAAGCAGAAAGCATGTGCGAAGGAAAAGTGCTATATTTACTGCTATGAATATTTTAATATTTTAAATAAAAAAAGTCTACACACATAATATTTTACGGCCTATATACGTCATAAAAACAATTATGAAATATTACCATCTTTATAGGCTGGAAACAGCAAACGTTTATAAGGCAAGGTTGCCTTTCCCAAAAAGGAACTTTTCAAGTTGTTACAAGAACCGTCAGGACTACGATAATTCAAGTTCTTCTCAATACACGAAGTTTCGTTGTAATACTCAGCCAAACACATCTCTCTCAAAATTGTCCTAGTTATTTTCACCTTCGTTAAGTCTTTGGCACATTGTATAACACCCAACCCGTGCCTGAAATGAGAATTTAATTTATGCATATTAGTATAATAAATTTTTTTTCCATTTATTTATTTATTATATGCTTATACTTTAGACAATATGTATGCATTAAACTTCGTGTAACTTCAAAAATAATTTGAGCATTTTGAGATCCCGAATGCCCGTCATTAGAAGGCTGAGAATCGATCAGTTGTCCATGAAACTGGCTTCCAATTCTCAAACGACTAATATCCGATAATATATCCTCCGAACGATACCGGTTTTCAATTCTTACGAAAATTTTTTGAATTTCTTCGTTTACTTCGGGGATTTTGAGATTTAGGTACCAGTTTGTTGAATTTATCTCAAAATCTATACAATAAACATACCATTTAATTATTGTAATCACTTTGTTTTAAAAATATCAAAACTATAGCTTAAGTTATTATTTATACCTTTATTGTACAAATTATGAATATGATGATTTTGAGACTTATATGAATCTTTAAATCCTCTACATGATAGTAAAAATACTGATATAAAAATCAACAGTCGTATAATTATCGAGGAACTCATTCTGCTAATTATAAACTGAAATAATTTTACAAAATGTATAGATATTAATTAAAATTGTCACTTTATTTATTTAACTATTTTGAGTATTATAATATATTTGGTTGAATTTAAATATATTTACACAATAACTCCTCATAAATTAATCACTAAAATGCCAAATTATATCAGCATTTGTTAAAAATTAACTGTCAATAAATAATTATATTCATGCATTAGTCTATGTCTAGAATCTCGACTATTTTTAGACGCCGAGCAAAGCAATATAATATATTTATTTCTAATGTAAAGTAACGATTTGTAAGGTGTCTTAAAGTGAGACGAGCGTGCGTGCAGGTATTCAATAGCCGTGGCGAAAATGTATAGTTTAATAACGACATCTGACGTAGTAATAATTAAGAAAATAGTTTTAATGATAGAAACAGGGAACCGGGCAGTAGTAATAAATGTAGATAGTGGCAATAAGGGTGTAAAAGAATTGATACCACCTCTCAAACTAAAAAAAGCTCCATCACAGGTTATTGAATAACGACTACTGTTCGAGTTAACTGTACATAAAGGTTAATAATTTCTCGGTGACTCGCGATTTATCACCCTTTACGTAATATAATCTACTCGTACGCGAGTTAACGCATAGTACGAAGAAGGAAAAAATGTTAATAGTAAAATAATGTTTACAATGCTTTTAACCTGACGGGCGACGAGTGTCGTTTAAATTAAGTTATAAGTAAGAATCTACTTATTTGATTGTAAATAAATATTTGGTACTCACCTATAACTTATTATGTTTTGATTAACGAACAAGATCCTTGTCATTTGATGGCTATCTTATGATTGAATTTGGATTAATTGTATGACAACAAAATTACTTATCCAATGACTGAGATAATTTAACCACAAACGTTTATACAATCGCTATTCTGCCATGATGGAGAGATGAGCTGTGTATCATTTTATAATCCATGATGTTTTCTGGATTTCTGGCTGGTGGTGGCTGTAGTTCATGGAACAGTTATCGGTAGCTGATATCGCGGTGATCAAGGAGATAGGTTATACCACTAACAGGTCTTCGGGCGAACGACAGTCCTATTGATGTACTGTATTCCCACCCACCATACATCCTGATTGCACTTCTATCCACTCACCAAACGGTCTAACATACACATGCTCAATGGAGTATCTTGTATACCTTATATTTATTATTTTATTAAAGGATTTGTCTGTTTTTTATTTTATTTATTTACTGTCTGAACTTTTTTATACCATTCTCTTGTGTTCTATTATTTTATAGTAATCAAGTAGACTTCAACTATAGAAATAACAATTTAACGTCTACCTACTCATATTATATAATACCTTTAATTTTAAAGTAAAATTCATCTAGGAATATAGACTCCGAATGTTATGCATCTAATTTCGTTAGGTACCTATCGTTGAAACAATTCATATTAAAAGCCTTTTTTCTCGTTCATAATAATTCTCAAATGTTATCACGGTATTTTTTTATTTATAACTTGTTCTCCAACTACACAAACGCGTATTACAGTAATTTAACACCTTACATCAAAGATTTCTAAATTGTAAATCACAATTATGTGTTTGGTGGGTCACGCAGTTTTGAATTTAAATTAATTTTTTAAAATATAAAATAATTGATATTAAATCAGTATAAAATATAATAAATATAAAAAACAAATTATTTAAATTTTGTGGATAAATACGAGCAGTTACCGATCGGTATTCTATACCTACGATACAGTATTTTCCGTGTAACTACATTTATTACTTTAGTATATATGCAATTTAGTTCCCATGTAATTATTAAATTGTTTTAGAGTGCACCAATGTTGTGTCACCACAATGATGCCGTACTAAAAGTTATCGCAACAGTAACGATCAACAATAAAAAAAAAACATTCATTAGCATGTTGTGTGTTGTTAAAATTAAAAAACTTTCCAAAACTAGTTGTTTTGTAAACACTTTGGAAAATTCTATACTACCTTTAGGCACATAAATAATTGATAAATTATTCGATAATTAGGTTAGTTGGATATGGTTGGCAAAAAATGATACTTTTGATTAAAAAAAAACAAAACAATTAATATTTGTGTAGTTTGCTATTGAAATTTGAGTACACATAAGAGCGACTGAGGCGTTCTGCTATTTCATTAATACACAATTATTCAAATTAATGATCATTTATTACGCCCACATCTTTTATTCGACCTGCAAGCATGAACATCAAAAATTGTCTTTATTTAACTCCTTAAAAACTGTCGGTATCGAATAGGTATTAACTACAACTGTAGATACTATGATTGCACATCGGCCTACATCATAAAATGTTCAGCATACAAGAATTCTTCCGTGGTATTAACTGACATATCCTTACCTCTACTATTCAAGTACCTAATATGTACAAAAATTTGGAAATTTTTTTTAACAGACCTTCGTTTTAATTTTTGTTAAGCTGTGTAAATACCAAATACCTACTAAATGCAATTTATATATTATATGCACTTAATCAAAAATTAAATTTATTATATATAAAAACGTAATTTAAATTGTTAATTGAAGACGATAATAATATACGATTATACTGTAATATACGTATTTGAATCTTGGTTTTAAATATATATGAATAGGAAATATATGAGTAGTTGAATTTTTTTTTTATAAACTTGTCTTACAAAAATGAACAAATAATGACATACCATGGATTGAAATCTTAAAATGGAATCCTAAATGTATATTTGTATTATTAGGTAAGGGAAATAAATTTATAGAAAATGTAAAAAACCACATAAGCTACTCATACTTGTGATTGTAATAAACCTAAATCATATAATACAACTTATTAGTATACTTATATAAATAAATCATATTATAATAATTCATATATATTTCTAAATATATATATTGAATTAATCGACTTAAATGCGTTAATATTTGATTTTATACTTCGTGAACATGTATCTAAATAAGATAATGCGTAAAGTTTAAATTAAATAGTTTTAAAATTAAAGTTACAAGTTCAACGGATCAAATAAGTATAATAATTCCCCATTCTACACGTTACTTGATTTCATTTCATGAACATTTTTTTTTTTATGCCAATTTTAATTTAAACAATTTAGTATATAACATACGTGTACAAGTAATATACTTAATTTCCAAATATGTGTTGTAGCGATCATACCAACGTTAAAAACATCCACAATTCACATTTATTAAGGTTATTATATTTTTCTATACGTTTTAAAAATAATCATAGCACAAATATTTTTAAAAAATCGTCTATATCAAAAAGAACACATCGCAATAAAATATGCAGTTGTATCAAAGTCGGTATTATTCGACATTCGACCTATTAGCAAAAAATGTGTAATGGTTGGATTATTAAGCGGCGACTACTGTATATTGATATTTTCTAATAATTAATTAAAATAAAATAAATATTGATTGTTTAAAATTATATGTTAATCAATGATTAAAATGTAATATGTATTACATTTTTTACTAATATCTAGTCAAAATGAATGAGTAATTAATGTAATATTTAAATATAATATAGATGCATATTATAGCAGACAATATAACAATAATATAATACTAATATATAATATATAGAAATCTGTGATAGACTTAACAATGCATGCCTATATATAATAAGAAAATATATTTTTAAGATACCCAACTTAAACTGCAGATCATGCTTTATTAAAAGATTATTATACATTATTCTTGTCATTATCTTCACACAAAACCTTTTAATAGATGTATATTCTATATAAATATATAACTATATGCTTGAGTATAAATTATAATGGAATAAAAAATAGTTTAGGTTTGAGTAAGATTTAATATGTAATAAATAACTTTTATTTAAAATATATTAAACCTTATTTAAGATATGATTATGAGTAAAACACACAAACATATAATCGAGTCTCAGATATTTAATTAGATATTATCGTTTAATATTATTATGATGAAATACATTTTTAATGATTTAATTTATCCAAGTTATTATACACAATATTAAGATAGTTATTATTAAATTCTTTTAAATGGAATTAGGAACATTGTTTTTTTAAATTACCTTTTCAAATTAAATGGAGATTGTGCTAAAGTATATTTTATTATGTCTTCCGACTTCATTGAGTGGAGTACTTTTGAATTTGATTTGCTTTTTAATTAAATCTAATAACATATAAAAATACATTTTAGTTTATTTTTATAAGTAACATTAAAAATTATACAAACATGTTGTATATAGATAATTATATCATTGAATACAAAAAAGGAGAGACATTTTAAGTATCAAATTCATATGGCAATTAAACAATATGTATATGTATATACCATAGACATATAAAACAACTGTAGATAGCCAACTATAGGATAATATTGAAGTCGGCTTTAATCTTTTTTCTATATTGGCAACCATATGCCAACAGAGCAATGTTTATAAAATTGTTTGTTTAATTGATAATGATAACATCATAGACATTATACTAAGTATAAGGTTTATGATCGATATAAAAAACATATTATTAGTATAGGTTTATTTATAGTTATTTTGTAAATATTACTATGTTGGTATAATATGGATGCACATCTTCAACGTTCCTATATGGAAATGCAATATGCAGTCCGCCATCTAGTTTTTTTATATGTCATCTATGGTGTATACCTATAGTATAATAAAAATAGTTCATATTTTATAACATTTAAACCCGCCACTCTTAAAAATAAAAATAATAGGAATTACTATAACATTTTTAGGGGTGGTAGAATATATTATTACATTACTATACCTGCATTCATTTTAAGAAGAAACCTATAGCGGCCAATTTGTGTTCAGAGGACTGCAGGTATAGACTTAGCAAGGAAACAAACAGACATTGCCTCACCACTGCTGATGAAAAATGGTCACCACCTAGGTTCCTTTTTAATGTGAATGGAGTATAGATATAACAATTCATAAGAAACAATTTCAAATTACAACAAATATTAAATAGTATCTTTACAAAAAAATATTAGCATTGATTTTATAATATATATTTGCATAATAAGTCATTTAATATAATCATATAGACTGTCTTCCAATGGCAATGATGCCGAAAGTTAATTTCTAAATAAAATATTTGTATATATATATATATGTGTGTGTGTGTGTGTGTGTAAATTATAATTAATAACTAATATTATAATAATTATTGAATCCTTACCAAAAACAACAGAACATTTGAATAAACTTGAAAATTTTTTCCCTTTTTTACCAATATATAAGTACTCTGATAGTAAATTGCTAGAAAAAAGTTTTGACAACTGATTTTACATTTTTTTCCTCCTATGTGAAGAAGTTCTGGGATCTGAAAATAATAAATAATTGTGCTAATATTATAAATACTATTTTAAATGCATAATGCCCATAATGTACTTAAAATCAGGTTAAAAAAATTCTCTCATCTGGCATTTGTATAATAAAAGCAACTTTAAAAAATATAGTCCCCCCTTTGTCATTAATACATAGTATAATAAACTAAGTTGATTAACTCACAAATTTATCTTTATAAATATAATCGTCCGATATTTTGTCTTCAAATGTTTGTAAATCATAAATATTATCAATTAGTAGAGGACAATCACTAAAATCAACATTATCAACTTCTATCACAGACTTATTAAATTAATTTTGTTCTAAATACTTTTCCAACTGATCCAATTTATCAAGCATTACAGTCTGGTTGATTAAAACTTGTTTAAATTCATAGGTATTTTAAGAATGTTATAGATCTCAATAGTTGGTTTTGAGATTGCAATAGATCTAAAAAAAAAAAAAAAATGAAACTTAAATTATAATATTAAAAATACATAAGAATCATTTAATTTAAATTAGGTACCATTTATATTATAAACAAATTGTATTGAATTAGACATATTATTATAAGCTACAAAAGTTTTTTTCTCTGTGGTATCATTGCTAACTGTAATAATGAGGGCTGAGATTTTGATGCAAATGCATCTTTTTTTCTGGTGTTTTGAAATGTTGGTCCATAAGTATAAAATATGTTTTGATACTGATTATTTTAAAACAATTTTATTTTTTTGTATTTTTTGACAAAATTAACCTTAAATGCATATTTAGAGCACTATTTGACAATTATAGTGCATTTTCTTAGTTTTTAGAGCATTTTCCACAATTTGTTCATAAAATAAACGAAAATTGTTGTGATTAACAAGAGACTTTACTAATAATAACTTGCAAAAACATAATATTAAAGTATTAATTTTTTTTTTAATTATTATTTTAGAATGAATGAGAGAACAGAAATACAACATAACTAAATAAATAACAATGTATATTATTAAAAAAAAAAAACTAATGTAGTATCATTTTAAATTTTTTTTCCAATTTATAAGCTATAATAAATATAATTTAAATGCATATTTTGAGTTTTTAAATTCATTTTTGTATTTTTAAGATTTTTTAGAGCATTAAAATCACAGCCACTTATTATTACTAATAATAATTGTATATTATAATATTGAATAACAGTAAAAATTAAACAATAAAAATTCTTACTATTGTGTCCTATAGGTTTACTAAACAATTGTTCATCAAAATTGTCATTTTCAATTGATTATATATATATATATTGCTTTTGCTGTCTGTAAATACAAAATATGAGTCATTAAATATTAAAATTATTTAATTAATTTTTTCATAAAAATTAGCTTACTATTTATATTTATTGGCCTAATATCCACTATAACTTGTTCATTAGAATCATTTTCAAAACTAATATTCCGGTATTCTGGACTATTAACAACAAAATAAATACATGATATTCAAAATTGTAATATTTAATAACTATTATCATTAAACTATATGTTTATATTTTGCAAAATTACAAAAAATAAACTTTATAATAGTATTTTGCTTAACATAATTTAACATAACATGCTCATCATCTGATTTATTATCAAATATTTTTCTGAATACTGTATTTTTAATAACTATATATATATATATATATATATAACAAATTATACCGTCAACATTATTTTTCAAAATGCTGAGCCACATTTAAAATAAAAATTACCACTATTTTTTCTTTTTAGTTCACTACCTGATGTTTGTTCATTCTCATATTGGTTAAATTGAAGTCATTTATTGCTTGAACCTTTGAAAGCTACAAACATTTAAATTAAAAATGTATTAAATGACTATTATATTTAAAATAAATTTATACTACTAGGTATATGTATACATTAAGTATGTAAATATTATACCTTCTTGTGATGTTAATTTCAACAACAATTTAGAATTTGATGTAAACATTGTAGTAGTTGGTTGACTTTTTAGCACAAAATATATACAAATTTAATTATACTTATACATTTAGACACACACACACACAAACATGTATATATGTATATATGTAAACATGTATTATTATTATTATTATTATATAGTTTGATATTATAATAATGAGCTTTACATTTATATTCAACATAAATTAGAGGAAACTCAAATTAGCCTTTTGATTTAGTTTTAAAATTATATACTTGATTACTGATAACATTTAACTAATATAATACATATAATATATAACTATAAATATATTTTAAATGGTAAAATTAACTGCAATTTTAAAACTTATGCAGACTGTATGTGTTTAAATATACTATACACAAAATAATATATATTATATATAAGTATATAAATACATTATACAATTATATATTAATTAAATATTATATAATTAATATTGATTTTGAAATCAATTAATCTACTCACCTATGTATTTAATGAGGTATTTAGTTTATATATTACACATAAATATACTCACATCTCAATTTCTTAGGAGAAAGAAACCAGCCATTTTTTTTAGATGTACTATTTTTCCCTTTATTTTTAAATTGAAATTGGTGTTTTGGTGTTTATCTTCATTTTCAAAATCTGTTAATTTACATTGTTTATTAATTACAAAAATCATAAGATATTTTAAATTTAAATTTAGAAAAATAAAGTACTATAAACTTAAAATAAAGTTTCCTAAGAAAAAAAAAACTGAACAATTATGTAGGTACATTGTACAATATTAATTTAATACCTTCAAATAGAGGCTAAAGGATATAGATGATGTAGGAGACTGCAGATTACTAGAAGTTCTATTAATAAATAAATTCATCAGCAGAAAAATCTGATCTATATCCAGCTTCTTCTGTCAATTTTTGTGTATCTTCAAGAGTTTCTATATATTTAAATAACAAACCATAATTATTAAAAATGTATTTTAATATAATTAAGATTATATTCCTTACATGATAAAATACAATTTCAATTTGTTTATGCCTTTAAAAGTACTCAGCTTTTAGAAATTTAAATTCTTTATCATTTAGTTCAATTTTTTTTCTATAAACTTTTTTATAAAGAGTTTATTTTTGGGCCAAGCACATACCTACCTTTTATCCAGAATGATTGGATTACTTTGACTATCTCGTCATCAAAAAAATATACTATGGAATATGATGAATCCATTTGAGCTCTATGAAAAACAAAATATTATACATTACTTATATTTAAATAATTTTGTTTTGCTTGTAGTATATATTTAAGTTTATTTGCTATCTTGCAGTTATTATAAAATAGCTAGATCTTAAAAATAGTTTTAAAAAAAATCATATGATATATATTGGGATTATCTATTTGTAGGAAATACATAAAAAAAAAAAATATCAAAGTAACAAATTTTGTATAATTATCTACATGATAATAGTTAAATAAAAATATATAGAATTTAATATAGATTATTAAGTACAAGCAATAATCTTATATGAAATGTTTTAAATATTAATAATTAAACATTAAGACTTATTGTCAACTTATTAATTAACTGACAATGAATATTAATTTGTATTAGAATGTAAAATCAAGTAAGCAATTAATACACCTTCATTGTTACGCAATATAGTATACTTTCAAAATATTGTTTGAGCATCAACTATTTCAAAATTATTTGATAAATTATCTACAATAGCATCCTAATTTAAAATTATTAATTGGTTTATCAAAAAATATTTCAATTTTCTTAAATAGTTTAATTATAAATACTATATTGTTATTATTATTGAAATTTTTGCATATATTATAAATTTTACAAATTATTGGTAAACCCATGTAGCAATCAGAATTTGATGTTGTAACTATTTTAAAGTTATTTATTATTATATATTTAAATTTTGACCAGCCAGTACAATGTTTAACTAGTGGTTCGTTATGATGTTCTTTTATTACATTTAATTGATTATTTGATCTAACAAGGGTGGGATTGTGAAATTTCTTCATATTGTTTAATTACTTGTTTTAGAAGTTTTTCGTGTTTTCAAATCATTTTTTTTTTTTTAGAAATTTCATGTAATTTTCAAAATAAAGCAAAAACACCTATCTGAGGAATCAAATTTTCTATAATCATTAACAATATGAAGTAACCTGTACATGTTGTGAGAATTGAATTCTTTTCCACATAATATACATAATGTTTCATATTTGTCAACAAAGTAAACCAATAACTTCTCACTATAATCAATTAACTCTAAGCTGATATTTGAAGTTAACAAAATTCTAATACACACATGCAAACATAAAAAATGTTTAAAAACTTCATTTTTCAGAACATCTTGCAGTGTTATAGGCCCAATATAAAGCAAAGAGGTCTATATTCAGTAATTTTTTATCTAGGCATGTCAAAAAATGATCTGGGATATCTTGAAAAATCATTAATAATGAGTGGTAATAATATTAATTAGTAATCACTTGGACAAGTGACAAACAATTAGAAGAAATAACATACACACTTCTAGATTGTATACCCACTGATAAGAGGAGAATTTTTCAAATTGCCTAACCATAATAAAATAAGCTTTTTTTACAACTCCTAAACATACTAGATGCATGTAATTTAAACTAAAGTTGTGAACTATGTTAATATGTGGTACATCAATTAACATTGAAATTGAATCAGTCACATGTTTTTCGTATATACGATTTATGAAGTCTGTATGTGTTTTTTTAATAAACCGTGTACCTGGGAAACATGTTCTAGTTCCAATACAAACACCATCAATAAAATACCTTGAACACAAGGAAAATCATATATGCCCTTTAGTTTTTAGAATAAAACTTTTTGCTGGAACATTGCAACAAGTATAATGCACAACATACTTTTTACCATAAACTGTAGATATATAGTATGTATGTGGAATATAAATGACAATTATCTTTTATTATTTATATAAGACGAAGTAGATGCTATAGGTATAACTTCTGAAAGTTATATTAGATGTTCACAGGAATTTTCTCTAAAAAGATCAACTACATCAACCAATAAATCTTCAACGTTTTGTAGATTTGCTAAAATGTTGTCTAAGAACCATATTTAATTTAATGTTAACTTAAAATTTAAGTACAACAATAGGTACAACGTACAATTTAGATGCATTGTATACTTATATAAAATATATATGTAATTTTATATATATATATATATATATATATGAATATATTATATAAAAATACTAATCTAATAGATTCATTGGTATTTGAAAATAAATCATGAATAATGATTTATAAAATAGGTGGTACCAAAATAGTTAGGTACTACCTACAAATAAAATAAAAACATCAAATAAATACCTATGTAGACTGGCAACTATTTTGGTAGCTATTATTTTAGAAAAATATACTAATTATTTTTACGAAAGTAGATTAGGTGCGAGATACCTAATTACTAAATCTGTTGGGTTCAGAGAAATTAAACATCAGAATTATTATATACCTATATAGACCTGTGCACGTTGTGGTAATTAATAATTAAAAACCACGACTACATACCTATTATACCGTATACGTATGCTTCGTAAATTTCTGAATTGTTACTTTTAACATGTTTCACGTATACCTGCTGTCATATACAGAAAATGAAAGTCACTACGAAAAAGGTTTTTTTTCAAAAAGAATACAACAATGGTGAATGGAGAACACGAGTATGCGACGGTATTTGGGCGCGAAGTTACACTTTAGACGGTTACACAGTTACACACTCACACGGCTAGATAGTTTAATGCTTATGGCAATAGGGCCGTGCGCAGCCACTCATGGCTTTCAGTGTTGGCAGTTTATAGTTTATACCTTGAGACTTGATTTGAACTAGTGATGGTAAAAAATAGCAGTAGCAGCTATAATAGCACTGCTATTTTACAATAGCAGTCGCAGACTGCTATTCAGTGTAAATAATAGCAGTGATTGCTAAATTTCGTAATTTATGTTTTTCAACAGTCTACACTGTATTATAACTGCTACACTGCTATTATATTATAACACATAATATAATGGAAAATATTAAACAGCGGTAGCTAAAGAGTGGCATCCTGACGGCCAGGCTTGGTGTTATCTGTTATAATTGATAATGCGCATTTCGGCATTAGCTGCTGTTAAGCGTCTTAAAATGCTTCTGTTATCAACGCGTATCCAGTTATCAGATATAAATATCTAATACGACAAATACACTATTTTCAGTAAAAAATAAATGTCAATAATAAGTAATAACGCGTTCATAATAAAATAAAGACTGTGAACTGTGAAGTGAATAGCAATAGCAATTAGCAATAGTGTAATGTAATATGCATGAGAAATAGAATAATAGATTCATACACTCTACACTTCTACAGTAATATTAGCCTATACGTAATAAGAATATTATGAATCTTTTATAAATGTTATATAATAGCCCGATACATGAGGCAAAAATATATAAAAAATGAAACTACTATGTTCAAAATGTGAGTATACCAAATATAATAATTAATAATTTTAAAATATACATACTTATTATACAAGTGTCACATCAAATCGCTACATATTCATATGAATATTATTATATAAGTAACTACAAAAAATTGTTTAATATTTATATAAGCTAAAATGTAATTATCATTAATATTTAAAATTAAAAATTGAATATTTTTGCTAGGTTATTTTTGTAAAATATGTACATATAAATTTTCAATCTTTCCTATTTTTTTTTTTTACATATTTTGGTTAAAAAAAAGAAGCATTTCTACATTTTTGTTGTTGACCTTACAACGACGATCACTGATCAATAACCCAGCCTTTGAGAAAACGCGCTCACAGGGCACTGATGTTCCAAGACAGCAAAGTGTTTTCTTGGCAAGCCGACTCAAAAATGGATAGTTATATTTATTATCCTTCCACCATTTTAATGCATCAATATTTCGAGGCTGTAGTCCATCTTTTAAATATTTTTGGACTTCAATGATAGCCTTTGATGTGTTAGTCTCTACAGGTTGAATTTGGGCAACTTTTGAATTAATTGAACTCCATATAGACAATTTCTTATTATCATCTGGTAATGTAGGTATCCTTATTGGTTGCTCCTCATTATCTGATGTATTAGATATTATAGATGTAGTCAGTTCTATAATATCACTTTTTATTTGTTGTTGATGACTCTCTGTAAATGGGACATTTTTGAATTATGGGTCAAGAAATGTACAGCGGACCAGAGTTTTACTGTTTTCAGTGTTACCCCAACGATCTTTATCTTGCATACCATACAGTAATTTTTTTAGAACATTGTTTACTCTAGGATCATAGTTTTGCTTAAGTAGTCATCACATACATTTTTAAGTCCTTGTGATAGTACTATAACAATAGATACAGTCATATATTTATGCCCACTAACAGCTTTGGTTGCTTCTTCGAAAGGACGTAACATTAGTTAAAGCTCTTTTATAATTTTCCACTCATCTACTGTTAGTCCTTTAGGAGAATTATCTATAAGTCCAAGAGTGCCACGAATAGAATTTTCAAGTTCAATAAAACGTTCAATCGTGTATAATGTTGAATTCCATCGAGTACTGACATCCTGAAGTAGTTTCTTTGGTTCTTTTGCTCCATTATTTATTTGGTAAGTATTTAATTTATTATTTGCTGATGTACTTTTACGGAAAAATGACACAATTGTTTTAGTTTTTTCTAGAAGACCAGATTCTAATATTAAAGCACCTTGGACTATCAGATTCAAAGTGTGTGCAAAGCATCCAAAATTTTTTAACTTAAGTATGGATAGAGCTTTTTTTATATTATTCGCATTGTCTGACACTGCTAAAATAATTTTATTTTTTAAATGCCATTCTTTTAATGTCAAATTTATTTGATTACTTAAATTTATACTTGTATGGTTTTCAGAGAATTCACGGCAACCCAATAAAACAGATTTTAAAGTAAAATTGTTGTCAATGAAATGAAACGTAATCGCAATATAACTCGCATTATTCCTGGATGTCCAACAATCTGTAGTATGCATCCACTGACAGCTTCACATCTAACTAAATTCTTAGTTTCATTTAACAATTTTTGATATAAAGCTGGTATATGCACTTTAGATAATGTATGGTGGTTCGGAATTTGGTATAAAGGATTTAATTCTTGAATAAAACTTTTGAAGCCTCCGTCTTCAACTATTTTATAAGGTTGAAAATCTTTTACTATCATTTTTAAAAGAGCTTGGTCAATTTTATTTTTTTTATTAATGGTTATTTTTTTTGGAGTATATTCTAAAATGTTGGTTTGTATTTTTTTAGGAGTGTTAACTATTGGATTTTGAATATGTGTTGTCCAAGTAGGATATTGATCAGTTGAAGTTGAAGGTAATTGATGAATAGTTGTATGATCAGGAACAGGATCGTCTATTATGTCCTCATCAACATTATTAGTCTATAAAAAAATATTATTTTTTTAAGATCTATTTATCAAGTATATCTAATTTATTCAATTTAAAATTTCAATATAAACATACTTGTTTTGCTGTATTTATTTGTATTCAATGAGTAGTTGAATAATGAGTTTTTAAATTTGTGACACTTGTTTTAAACAAATACTTTTTTTACAAATGTAGTATTATCAATTATTGTAAAATGAGACCAAATATCACTTGTTTTACGATTCATTGTTAAATAAATAAAATAAAACTATCAAAAACAAATAATCAATTATATCAACTATACCCTATGATATGTAGAAGAAGAATGTGCTTCATTTTAATATTTGCATTATCTTATAGACAAGAGTTGGTATAATATTTCAACATGTTAATACCAGTCTGGAAATGGAATTTTATTGTTTATTTTTTTATATTTTTCATTCATACATTTAAGTGTGAATCACACTAAATATACCTTTTATTAGTCTTGTTTGAACATGCACATTCAGATAAATAGGCATAGTTGGAAAAAGGACAGAAGTCATCTCTCCATGTCATAAAAGATTAAACAATATGCAATGTAATAATGTATAATAATAATAATAATAATAATAATTTATAGTTTAAGTATGATAATAATCATATTTATTTATAAGAAACAATATCATTAAAAATAACAATAACATTTTTAATTATATATAAAATAAAATAAAAAAATATACTTCCCAATGAGGATTTTAATAAATTAATTGTTTTTTTTTATTAAATATTGTAATATAAGTAACTAATATAAAATTTCCTAAAAAATTAAGTTGCAAAAACATTTTGCTTTTTTAACCAATCATAATTTTCAATTTGCTTGAATTTAGATTTGATAATTCTTTAAATCTAATATTTATTATATTCATGTTGAATAGTACAAATCCTAATGTTCGTTTAATCATTTAGAAAAAATAATTTTGAAATAAACCCCATAAATATGATAGTTAATTGAAGTTCACATTATTTTTCAGTCTACAATTATTAATATGTTCATGTCAAATGGTTCACCTTTATACTAACATGACTTAAACATTATACATATATTAATGTAATAATTAGAACCGTTGCATATCATAGTATCATACGCTAGTTGAATAAATCATACTGCTCGCCATCAAGGCCTTGAGCCCCTAACGAAAATAATAATTTCTACATTATTATTGCTGTTTGCTATAAACATTAGCTGCTAATAACTAAAAATTAATGATAAGCATTATGCTATCAACTGTTTTTACAAAATAGCAATAGCTGCTATTTTTTACTGCTATTTTAAAATAGCAATAGCATTAGCAGATGTTAAAAAAAAAAAAATAGCAGTTTACCATAACTAATTTGAATGCATGAATGATAAGCACAACGTTATACAGCGAATACAGCACAGAAATGGCTAAATAATCAAAGATAAGAATACCAAATAAATAACCAGACTGACGACTACAGGAGTACGACTAGTATGGGCCCATAGACAAAATATAAAATAGATGACCGACTCGGCCAAAAAAGTCGTTCAGCATACGCAGCGATCCCAATGACTTCTGAACTAAACGACCAAAAAAATAGATATAACATATTACATTATCATTTAACATTATCACTTATCATTATTTTTAATTTTTGAATCCAATCAATTAAAGTTGAATTTTTATAATTTATTTTTTGAGTTGTAATAAATAATAATACAATTAATGTGTCTACATACACATAATATTGTAATAATACGTGTGACTTATATAATGGTAAAATTATGTATATAATAACATAATAATATGTAGTATACATTCACTTAAAGTAGGTGTACCTATTACATTTGTCTTAAGGAACTAATGTTACTAATTAAAACATACCTTTTTTACTGTTATAAACTATAATTTCAAATCAATATTATAATAAAGATTTAATTACAAAATTAGTAGGTTCTTAGCAATCTTACCTTTATTTATAAATTAAGAAAACTCATTTAATAATAATAATTATTAAAATAATATAAAAAATAATATTAATTAGTTATCTTTTGAACAGTTGAACTCATGTTTATTAAAATATATAAGCATAGAGAAATAATAATAAGGTACTTATTATTATGTTGTTTACTTTATAAGCATATTTATAAAAATTGACATAAGTATATTAACTATGTTAATGTCATATTTTGTTAAAATAATTATTGTTTATTAAGGAATTGTTATAATATTTTTTATTTTGTTAGTATTGGCAGTTTATGAAAATTGCACATGAAAAAATTAGAACATTGTTTACAAGATTTTTTTTTAAATTTGTATTTTAAATAATACTGACAAGTTGAAATTTTTAGTAAATAATTTGAATAAGTTCGAGAATCTAAATCATTTAAATTAAGATTTATATTTTTTGAAAGAGTAAAAAAATAAAAATTAATAAACCTTTGAAATAAAATATGTTTTAAATTATGTTTAGAACAATTATAATTCATAGGATCTAAATATATATCTATTATTTTAGTTAATTTATAACCCATTGGATGTTCCATTTATTATAGGGATTATGTATTTTAAAATGTAAAGCATTTCTTTTAAAGTATTAAAAAAATAAAATTAGGATTAATCAATGATTCACCCATGTAGTCTCTAGCAAGAATGAGAGCTTTTATTCTCTTTGAAATAAGTAATTAAGTACTTTTTACAACTTTTGCAATTATCCACAGTTTTTTAAATATTTCTAGCAAGATATCCTGCAACATATTCAATGTTCATATCAGTCATGGTTGAAAGATTATTATAGACATCATTAATGATTGGGATATTTATCAAATCTGCTTTGTCTTCATCAATGGACAATAGATGCATGTTTGTAAACTATTAGTAATATTCATAGGTATAGTTATCATTTTAATGTTAAAATGTTATACAATAAATACTGTTTGATGCAACTATTTGTTAGAATTTAAAATATTTTGAAATACCATGTTATATAGTATGTACTTCACATTCACGTCTATATTATGTTTTATAATAAATATATCTATTACTCATAGTCGTGCGCAGGATTTTGTGTCGGGTGCAGCATACATTTTTAACCGGCCCTAATGAACAATAAGCAGCCCACTTATTTCCTTAATATAGCCCCCCCCCGAATTCTGTTTAGCCCCATAGTGTAAAAATGTAATATTTTATACATTCATATTATAATCACTTGTGTACCTGAATCATTATAAGATATACCCCCCCCCCATGTCAATTCATCATTATGACTATGCCTATTATGGTTATAAGAAATATAATAAATTGTAAATAAAAAATAATAAAATTTTTATATAATTTAATATATTACTCTATACTTTTATAAATATATTAAACATCACATAAATAATAAAATAACACTTTTAAGCATATAGTAATAATTAATAATAGGTATTTATACATTAATCATAATATTGGAACTCTTAACAGTTAGGTACGTAAAATAAAAATAAATAGTGTACTTATGAAGATCGTTTATGCCACCAACAATAATACTTTCCATACCATTTTATAACGTAATATAATTTAAAAAATTATAATTCCAAAATAGGGTAGCCGTATTTGAATTAAACGATTTCATTGGCCAATCTGCTGCGCAATGTAATTCGTACATTTGATTCGAATTGAACCAAAAATTATATTTTCCAGACTAATTTTAATCAAAAGGACATTCAACAGAGATTCAGAATATTTACATTCCTAATAAAGTACTCCGTGGACTTGTGCACTAGACAAATAAAAGTAAATCCATTTTTATACGGTTTATACGATTTCTGGAATTCTATTCGCGGCAACGCGCACCTCTATTACGGCTGTTGGGAAATGATTTCCAAATGTTGTTTTCCATATATTGTATCGATTCAATATAAATATTAACACTGTGCATCTAAGGCAGATATCGTTTTCTTTTTTCGAAAATATTATTTGTAATTTTAAATTTATTTGTATTCAAGCCTTCTTTTGTTGATAGAAAACTTGGTCTATCGAAATAGACCATGACAGACTTAGGGGTTTGGCTTTTCAGCACATGCACAAGCATATTATTATATCTATTGATGAAATAGTCAACACAAATTTGAAGGATTTAAAACAAGATATAGATCAACATATATCGTGTTATACCTATCGTATTTAAATTTTGTGTTATTAAATATTTAAAATAAATTAATTTATTATACATTTAAAATATTTAAATTATAAAGATAGTTGAAATAAGTAACAAAAATTTTTACTTAGTAATAACAATATATAAATAAACGTTTCGTTATACACTCGAAATCTACTATAGCAGTGGTTCCCAACCTTTTTTCGTTCCGTACCCCTAAGTTTAATATTTTGATAGATTGTACCCCTCATAATAATTTTTAAATTTTTTCACATAATTACTTTTAAAATATTTAAATAAAAAATAACATATGTAATAATATAATTTATATTTTTTGTAATAAGACACCTAAATAAGAATTATTATTAAATAATTCATAATAATATATCATAATATAATTTACTATAATATAATATAATATCGATGTTACGACTCTTAATAGTCGTAGCCCGTAACAATGCCCAGCTAAACGTTTAAAAAAATCATATTCTTTATTTTTATAATCAGCATGTTTTGTTTCTAAATGTCTTAAGAATAGAGAAGGTTTCATGCAATTATTTAACGACACTTCACCGCATACAATACACTTAGGTTTAGGATAGTTAAAATCTTGTATACGAAAATTCATATTTTACATATTCATCAGTGAATTTTCTCTTTTTAACTTTTTGAAGAACTGAAGATATTTTCAGCATTTTGCACTAAATCTTTAGCTGAGTCTTGAAAAGTACTTGCTAAATGAATATTTTCTACAACTTGGTCTAATTTTTTTATTGTACCAGTTTTTAACCATTGATCCATATTTATCAAAATGTAATTAAAATGAATTACAGAATACTATAATAATAATAATAAGAAACTACTGACAAAATATTTTAAGACAATGAAAATAGCGAGTTATATAATATAAATAAGAATCGTTGACATATAATATACACAGTTTGAAAGCAATTGAGAAACTGATTATTTTCCGATATAAAATTGAGTTTTACCCGGATGAACGAATGCGCAATAACAATATTCTTATTCCTAGGAGTCTAAATTTACGTTAAAATCGTATGAGCGTACAACCATCACCGCAACCTTCCATATTATATTATTAAATACAATATACATTATACACTATTATAGTACTATACAGTATAGTATTTTATAGTCTACATTCTATACTTCATATCTATAAGATAAGTTAATGATTAAATTTTAATTTGTGACATAAATTTTCGTTTTTAAAAACATATATTGAATATTTTCAAAACAAATCGTTTTAAATAAACAAATTCAACACTTTTCCGTCATTAGTCAATTTTTTTCACGTACCCCTTAAGATCATTTTGTACGCCCTAGGTTGGGAACCGCTGTATTATAAGTACAGCAGAGCTACTTTCTCAGTTTGTTTTTAAATTATTATTGTAACCCGATAATTTTATCTCATTTTATAAAACAGAATGTTTATAATATAGTTGCATAGTTACCTACTATAAGTTACCGTTGTTTGTTAGTATCTATCAATATGTTGTTTTATTTACATAACTTATGATTTAATTTTTTTGTAAAACAAATAGATTTCTATACTAAAATGAGTATTACGAGTTTACCTCGTGCTGTTTTTACAAAAAAGGCAAGTAATACTATACCTTGTTATTTATTTATTTTTTTTACCCCATACGGCATTTTATAAAGTGTACAATTTATAATAAATATGTAGTATTGGAATAATAGTGAAACTGTAGTGTAAAATAAAAGTATGTAATCGCAAAAACATAAAATAGAATACATAAAATTATAATATTTAAGTAAAGTAGAAATAGGAGGCCGAGAAATTAACATAAAATATGAGTTTCAATGGGGTGCAATGAAACGTAAAAAATTAAGTGGTTCCTTGTGGTGTAAGCAGGATCACAAAATGGGATTGAAAGGAAGATCTTAGAATCATCAACTGCGCTGCTAAAAAGCAAGAAATAAAATAAGTATCTACGAGTCAAGGGCGAAAGAAATGGAGTACACATTACTCATTATTATAATTTAGATGTAAAGAGTTTCAATGTTAAACACATCATAATAGGATTATGGTGCACTGAATAAATTTAAGACGTACATAATTTTATAGCATAGTATAAACTTATACATGCTGTTATAAATTTGTACGCAGTGCGGTTTGCAATTTTACGAATAAAAAGATATAAATAATGACGTAATTATTGTCAACTATAGATTGACTATGTAATGTATAAAATAATAAATAAATTTGGTAGTTTTATAATAGAAATTTAAATTTCTAAAATGTTAGAGTTTACAACCAATATCAAGATTTAGAGCTATTGTTCGTACAGCGATTGCTAATTTGCCTTGGTTAAAACATGAAGATTATGTACTTGCTCCTATAGATTTGTTTGAATCAATATATATGAAAAATCTTATTTCAGCTTATAAATTATCTCAAATTTCTGTTTTTGTGAGTATGCGTACCTCTTTTCTATATTAAAATATAATACCATGAGAACCTATTTTAATTTTTTAGCAAAAATTCATTTTGTTCAAACCACCAAACGAGAGAACAGTGTTTGAATTAGAAACAATCGAATGGATGTTCGCAATAGGATTTAAATTTTTTCATCTTTGTTCAACTGTAAGTAAGTGATTTGTATAAATTATTTTCAAAATATTGGCAAAGGTTTGGATAAATCAGTCTACATGATGATTGCGTGAAATTGTCTAACCGCAAACTTATAATAATTTGTTAGTTAAAAAATTGGTTCACAAATTATCTGTTGAATGTTTGTAACATTTTGAAGTTGTTAATTGTCTGCGGAAATCGCATCCCTCCTCAATTTTATTATTTTTATTTCATCAGATTGTGAAATGATTATTTCTATGACTCTAATAACTAATTTGCAAACTAACATTTCAAAATGACAACATATTTCTCAAATAAATTGTTGTGGGGAGAGGGATAGACGACTTTATATACGTCCGAGAAAATCTACTATAATTAGTAGGTAGTTAAATAAATTGTGTCTATAATATTTTCTAGACCATAATACCTAAATATAAAAATATAAATATAAATTGCTTAAGCCCAATAACTCCAGTAACACAAATCTTATTCTTACACAACTTGATTTGACGTACCTATGTATTAGATACATAAAATAAAATATAAATGATTTAGACATTTTTGGTATGTAAGTCATAATATTTAGAATTAATCCATCTTTTTTAATTGTACTTTAAGGAAAAAATACTAGTGCTGCAGTAATAGCCTCGTGCTGTGACATTGATTTGAATAATTGAAAAATGTAATGTATTAATATAATGTATAAGTCACATCAATCGTTTATATCGTATACCTTTTTTTATAAACAATTATTTTTATCTATTTTATAGTATTATATAACTAGTGAGCAAACTTTCCATGAGCGTCAAAGTCCATGTGCATTTATTAGGAGTGCATTGCAGGGTAACGGGGTATACGCTGTATGTATACTTATAAGTTATAATAACATTTGTAAAGAAATGCGTATACGCAAAATAAAATATTATTTTATAGGTATACGGTGGGTGTATAATAGTGCTACATAAATTGTTTTTGTAGGCGTAATAGTTATACTATGTATTATATTTTTTTTAATAAACATGTTTTAAGTTAATAGTCGTAGCAATTAAAATATATATTTTGTAAAGTGCTAATAGTATATACATTTTGTAAAATATTTGGTACATGTAGGAAGTAATAGTTGATATGAGACAATAATTGCTGAGTACCTATGTTATTAAATACCAATTAAGTTAGACTACTTCGAATAATAAGTAATAGATAATATAGTTGTTTTTCGAGCGTAACGAGAAAACTTTTGTTGGGTTATTTATTAGAAAAAAATGGCGAGTATACAAAGACATTTTTTACCAACGCACTCCTGTGCCTATAGTACCTGTATAGATTCAATACATAATACATTGAAATTTGAAGTGCATAACCTCTCGCAGTGTTCTATTTCTATGCTTCGCTTATAAAAGTGTATAAAATTATAAGATTTATATTACTTTTTTTCAGTTTTCATTGTTATGTGATGTTAATATGATAGTAGTAAATAGTTGTTAAGTCATAATTTAATGATTGTATATTTATCACTCAGTAATTAGGGCCAATAAGTGTGTATATAACTTTATTGGTCATAGACATAGAAAAATCAGTATTACTATCTATTTTCTATTACATATGCTAAAAGGTCGTCTAATAGGTAGGTAACAAAAGATTCGATCGTAAAAATACACTTTCCAGTAGTACTCAGACCTCGTAGGTTGTAAACATAAGTTTAGTACCAAAATAAACACGATAAGTTGAACTAAAAAATTAGTTTTCGAAATTTATTTTCAAATTGACTTCATTTGGAATAAAAATATGTAAACAAATTTCATATTTTTAAAAAATTATGAAAATTTAGATACCTATTAAAAATCTGTTCTATATTTTAAGTAAAAATTCTCAAGTTTAATTTGGTATCAAAATCGTGTTTATACAATCAAAAAAGCCTGAGTACTATTTAAAATATGAAAGCATGTTTTCGGTAAAAAAAAATACGAAATAGTTGTGTGTTGCTTTCGTGACTACACCGATAATATTCTAAAACCATACTCATATCACCAAGTTAGTACCATGATTTTAAATAAAATACTGGTTAGCGGATCCATACTATCTAAACCATGCTATACTACATGTTAATTTGAAACTCTTGATTAATCTTAAAATCTATAATATATTTTGTAGGTACACTCATAATTTATTTTTAGGAAATTAAGATGGCTCTAATCAGAAGGGCAACGTATAAATGTTATGGCCCTGGTACGTGGATACTGAAACAGGGGCATTTATCAACAAATATGTATTTAATTGTCAAAGGAAATGTGATGATTACTGAAGATGTACGAAATTCTGTTACTAACCTTATGGATAATATTGAACGTTGCAAATTAAATGAAAAAAAATCTTTTGGCGAGAGTGCTGTTATGTTTAACACACGTAGAACCAATTCCGTACAATCATTAAGTAAACATTTGTTTTAAGATGGACACTAGAGTGTACATGAAAATGTCCACTAGAAATGTGTTTCATTAATATAGTAATATAGTACATATCTTAAAATTGATATAAAAATATTTTTGTCATATAATCTATATTTTAATTAGAATATATAACAATAAATTGCGGAGTAGTGATGTTATGAGCAAATGTGCCCTAAAACTTATGTTCTAATTATTAATGAATAGAACATAAATAATATTATATTTTTAAAACAAATTCTGTAACCTGAATTAACTGCATGGCATAATATTATAAACAATAGATATAACCTACAGGCTAAAATATATATAGTTACAGTGGCGGATTTTCAACACTTTTCTTGAAAATGAAGGGGGTCCTTATTAATAAAATTATTTATTTATCTATTTAAACATATTATATAGGTGTATTTTATATACATGTGAATTGACGCCAGGTGGCATTTTTAATATTTGAAATGGATATGTAAATAACCATGTATAATATAGTATATATCCAAACGATATATAATAAATATACAGTAGTCGCCGCTTATTGGACTCACTTTGGGACCCGACAATTTGAGTCAATTAACCGAATGAGTCAATAAGGCGAATGACTCAAAAAAATTTTAAGAATGCTTAAATTTAAAAAATTAAAAATTAAAAATATGTATTGAAATTCAAGGTATAAAAAATGTAAAAATCTAGCTATATAAAATAAAATAAAATTAAT
>JACXSJ010003083.1:0-10920 GCA_014851325.1 Pentalonia nigronervosa
TTGATAATAAATTTGTTTATATAAAACTTAAAACTATAATACATTTGATAACATAATGTGATGAATATTTTACGTCACAATATCACGGCTACCACTGCGAATCATACGCGATACTAACATACCTTACGTTACGTATATGATTACGTATTAGAATAATATTATGTACTATCATCAGAGTTAAATGAATCAGTACTGAGTCGGTAAATCTAAATCCGTAGTATCACCCATGATTCATGAATTGATAAGTGGTAACACAAATTCATGAGTTGTAGTGAATCAGTGTGGTGACACTGAGTTATTGAGTCACTGAATTAAAGCAAACTGATTCAATTCATTCAGTTCACTTAAAAGAGTCAACTCTTTGAATCAACTCACTCACGAACTACCCATCCCTACAATTAACGAAAATTTAATGCATATAAAACAAAATCGTTTATATGTATTTTTAATGTTTTCAAATATGTAGCTATAAATAACTGATTCGACAATATTGAATTACAACACAAAGAATCTGCATAAACAGATGATGGCCTGGTGCAGTGAGCTGTGTTCCTTTACACACAAAGCTTTAGAATTTGAAGCAAGTGATGAGGGGTCCAAGTTTGCCTGGAAGGCTGGTGATAGGATTAACTTACCATCTACCAGTCTCCTAGAAATTGTCCTCCTCCAAAACGCAAGTACGCTCAAGATAACGGCAGGCTCTACTGTGAGGTTTCTGTCAAGAGTAAATGAAACCTTCCAAATTAATAATTAATAATTGATTATTCATTTTATTCTATAAAGTATGTATTTAAATTTTTTTTATTATTAAAATGATTATTGATGAACAGTGTTTTAGTGCATCATATTCTAAGAACTAGTTATTCTTTAGCATTTCAAAACATCTATATAATATAATATAGGAGGTAGTAGATATTATATATTTTTGGACTTTTGGTATTTGATAACCATATTATTTTCAAAAATTGTTTTAATAAATTAATTATTTTATTCATGAAAAATTTTGATTTACCTAATTATTAATCCTTCATATTAATTAGTATCTACTTATATATATATATATATATATTATATTCTTTTTTTATATCAACAAATATGAATTACAAAATAATACAAAAATTAAAACCATGATGCAATTATTGGACCTGTTAGAAAAATATAAGTTGACATTTATTGAAGCTTATAAAATTTTACAAATAATCATAACTATTCCAGTTTCAAGCATTGATTGTGAAAGAACATTTTCTTGTTTAAAAAGGCTTAAGAATTATATGAGATTTCTTATGACAAATGAAAGGTTAGTATAACAACACATAAGAAAATATTTTTTACAAAACTTATTTATCCGAAAAATATACACGTAGAAAACTATTTTATCCGAACAGTATTTTAGTCGAAAATATAATATCATCAGTACAGTATTTTATTTGAAAATGTTGTTTTTCAATAGAAAGGCTTCGCAATTAGTAAACTAGCGGCGCTAGTCTGTTTAGATTTCATATTTTTAGTTAATTTTTTTTAATCAATTTTTCAATTTCACAACTTAAATTAATTTTTATTTTATAATAAAACAATAAATATTTTATGTGGTTACCTTAACCACCCCAATGAAAAAATAGACAATAATGATAAATAAAATATTTATATTCGTGTATTATAGATACTAATAACCTTTGAAATTTAATAAAATAATTTTTTACTTTAACAAATTTTTATTTTGTTCTTAAGATGTCTAAATGTGTATATTAAAAAGCGTTTCTTGTGAGAAAAAAAAATGTAGGCGTTAACCTATGATTTTTTTGATATTATAATTCTACAGACCTATATTTAATTTAAAAAAAGGAAAACTTTGACTTTAATATGTAATATTGTTTTTATGTTTAGTAACTTTTATTACTTATATGAAATAAGTTATTTTTGTTTTAAAATTTGCTATTTCTGTGTTATTAAAATGTTAATAATTTTCTTATTTGTATATGAATGAAATGCCCATGATAAATGTTTAATAAATCTATTAGAAACATCAAATTGTTTTATTTAAATATATTTTTGTAGCTGTCAAATATATAATTTAATAAATGTTTTTTTGGTATACTAGTTGATATTGTGTTTGACTAATTTTGTATTAAACATATGAAAACAAAGTTCTTATAATATAGTATGTAATATAATATAATATAATATAATATAATATAATATAGTATGTATATTAATATAATAAAGTTTGATGTTTTAAGATATTATATTTAGTAATTTACTGTTAATATTTTACTGTTTAATAACTAAATATCGTCTTTACATACTAATAAGATAAAAAAATTGAATATATTTAATGGATTTCTATCTAATGCATACAATTTAATTTGGTATTTGGTATTTTTAAATAGTTGTATATTTTTTAACACATATTTATATAGCCCACATGTTTTTCACTATTCTATAAAAAAGTATTTATGGTATTGAGTTAAATTTAAAGATGGATGAGTTAAGCAATAAGTTTCAAGTTATAACTAGTTACACTCAAATTATATAGGTATTTAGTTACAAGATGCAAGATAGATTTTTTGAAAATGTATTACTGTTTACATTAGGTACTGTAATTTACATTCAATGTAATAAATTACTAAATATTATATATTTTTTTTTTTTAATAAAATAATGACACTAAAAAATAAGAAGTTCATGAGAACAATGTGTTATGTAAGTTATAAATAGTTAATATCTAAAAGTACTAATATAAAATGAATAAAATGTATTAAGATATATTGTTTATAAAATATTATATATCTAATTCTAATTCCTAATATCTATTGTTAAAGAAAAATATTTTATGAATAAAATATACAAACATCAAAAATGACTATTACTATAATTTATAATATTGACACAAAATATGAATAATACATATCGGTGATAGACTGTGGATCACAATTATACTACAATATTATAATTCCTTTATAATTTTATATATAAAAACATAAAATAAAATAATATATTTACCATTTATAACAAAAATATCTATAATTGTAAACTTGTAGTATTAATGTAAAATGAAAATAAAGATTAATAAGTACCAAGTAAATGATGAAATAGTAGGTTTGATTGATTAATTCTGTTCAAACTTGTAATAAACAGATAATAATTATATTGATATATTTTAAAAAATACAAACTTGTATATTGATGTTCATTATATAAAATATTTTTAAAGAAAATATATATATCAATCAATTATTACATATTTAAATGTAACTTTAGGTATCTCTGTATTATCTTTTATTAAAAATTATAATACAGATTGTAATATTTAGGTACATTTTAAAGTTATTTAAAAATGGCATAACTGATAATAAGTTACAAATATAATTTGGTTATGTCGTTTTGATACATTTAACTGATAAATACCAAACATCATATTCAACACAATGTGAACTAAATGCTACAAAAGTGTAATAGTTTGGATTTTCATGAGATTGAAAGTTTAATGATTAAATGATCAGTAACCGTGCATAGGTATAAACTAAAATTGTGTAATTGCCCATTCAGCTAATTGTTCATTATTATATTACATTGTACAATAGTGTATTAATTAAGTCTTGTAAGTTGTAAAGAATTTGAGTAAAACTTATTTATTGGTATTCTGAAGTGTGGCATGCACAGTGTGCATTGCACACCCAAAGGACCACTCAGCTAGGCCGAAAATGAAAAAAATGATGCTTTGTTGCATTTGGTTTTTAGTCAGGTAAGCAACCACACTTACATGCCCGACGCTTAGATGATAGGCTACCGGAGGCACTGATTGTACGAGGAACGGAATTATAGTTTAAGGAGTAGGGAGAGTACAATTTAGTTTATGGAAATGGAGGCCCTGTGATCAATCCGATTTGGTGCAATAACCACAGGGTACAATTTTAGTTAGGGGGCTTATGAAAATGTATCGTTATTTTGTGTATTCAGGCCAATAAGTGAAAGAAAAAAATATATTTCCACAAGTCTAATTTTTATTTCGAAAAATATTTGAACTTGTTCGCTTCTTCTGTTTTGTAAGAAATTTTTTTTTTTTTGGTAACACTGAAGTAAAGGTAAAATTTAAAAAAGAATATTTAATTCATTTTGTATTATACTAATTAAACAATATAATAATTTGAAAATCCATTTTCTACAAATTCAAGAAAATAGAATAAGGGATTCAAATATGTTTTCAAAATTAAAATCTGGGCTTTTTAGGACTTTGAAAGCTGCAGAGTTGTTGAAATTCTTTTAATCTCAAAAGATGGTGACATGTGACTGCACGTAGGTACGCTACAGATTTCCAATAATCTTTGACTTAATTTATTTCTAATTACCTTAAATGTAATGGGAAATTATGCATACTAATAATCAGTCACCACACACACTCATCCAGCATTCCTGATTGATATACAATATTGTTAAATCCTACCACTTAAAAATATTCAGTTTTCAACAGAAATTTAGAATTAAACATGTCACAGAAATTAATTTAATTTCAGTTTTCAGGGAAGACTATAATGTACCAATAAAATATGTCATATAGTAATGACTAATGTAGCTCTCTATTCAGCTCCAATGATATTACATTATTAATACTACATTGTTAGCATGATTTGTCTAATTCTTATATTTTTTTTCATTTAAAATGAACTTCTCTGATTTTGCATGACCCAGATTATTATTGATCTGCAGTCTGCAACAGAAAAGCATTATTCTCAGATCATGGATTATAAATGAAAAAAATATTTCTAGTCCATTCCATATTTCATTATAGCCCTATTTCAAAGGAAATGTTTAAATCTTAAAGTTAATCAGCAAAAAAACAATGAATAAAATTGATTTTATCAAAAATTACCAACTAGTTAAGGATAAATATCCATGTTTTCCAGGTTTTTATCAGTGTTGCAGAGCATCAAGAGATAAAGAAATCACCATAATTTAAATTTACAAAATTAATAATGCAATTTAATGACGAAGTTGAAGTACAAATAACATACATGTTAAATACAAATATATATGTTCAACATACAAATATTGATGACAGCGGTCACCAGAATTGTATACTAATATATAATAGTAAATTCTAACTATTTTATATGCTTTAAAATCTTCTGTGATCAATTGTTTGGCCGTCCTTGTTATACAGTATACAATATCAATAATAGTGAATAAGTAATGAATTAAATACAAATGGGATTAAATAATCACTTTTTATTAATAAAAAGAAATTGTTCTTGTTAACATTAAAAAATTTTGATTGCAACAAAAAAAAAGTATTTATATATACTAGTGTTATAGTAATTACATTAGAATAAAACTAACGGCTAATAAACTAATAATAACAGTAAATTTAGTCTTTTAAAAACTAAAAATATCAAGATATAAAATTGAAATATATCAGACAAAAAAAAGACATAAGTCCATAAACATTAAGAATTAGACACATTGTATTTAATCAAAACTGTATGTGATTTTCTATGAAACTACTTAAAATAGCATAAATGGAAGTGTAACACCAAGGCATATCTGCAAAATAATATAATTATGAATTTGATATTAATATGCAATTTTAATTTTTAATAGTTCTAAAAAAAAGTTGGTAAATAATATTTATTTCTGTATGTTAACATTAAAGCACATTATTATTATTTTTACCCGCGTTCTCTTCATCAAATTTTGATCTTCTTCCAACATGTTTTGGTATTTTATGAAGAAAAATGTTTCGATTTGTTAATTGTTTGATGTTTTCATTAAGTATAGTAAGGTTAGTCCAAATGAATCGGCTCCTTTGTTGAACGTCATCATTTGAATCCATACTAATAATTATTGGTTGAGTTTCAAGAAACCTTAAAAAAAATATACATGTTTTAATTTAAAATAATAAGTAAATAAAAAGAATTATAACAAAATAATTTTAAAAATATATGACCTTCAAAATTTAACTTTAAAAGTTAAACTTAGAAGTTAATAACTTCTAGTTATTACATACCCGACATACGTCAGGTGGTGTTGGACAACTAATAGGAGCAGTTATCCCCCTACTCTTGAAACAAATTTCTTTTAGTTTGCTAATGTGTTTAATTATTAATTAAAATTTAAATTATTTTTTGGCAATTGTAAATATATTATGTTTTAAAAAAAACACTAGAATAGTCTTTGACAAAATGATAAAAGCAATTTCTCTATATATATTTTAGTGTCAAGTTGTCAACATCACTACTCTGAAGTGTATCAGACAAATATAATGAAATTCATAAAAACACAAATAAAAATATGCTACTAGACTTTGGTGTGTTTTTAACTAGTGTTTATACACAAAAACATATTAATAGTTTAACTAAATACTTAGTCATCAAATCTTACCTCGAAATTGTTTTCTGTTCTGCAACTTTGATCGCAGCACTTGTTTCGAATGCCCAAAATATAGGTTTACCATCATTTTGCAAAGCTTCCATTTTGTTTTTGATTTGCAAAAAGGTGAAAAATTTTTTCAATACATCATTCAGATCTATATAAAAATTAATAAGACTCAGAGATGGACAAGACACTCAAAAATCAGTATTGCTATACTAAATAATGGGCTTGAGTATCACAGTACTAGATACTCAATACTTACATTTTGAGTATTTAGATACTAGATACCCTACCCTATACACAACAGAATAAAATTAGTCACAGATTTTTTAAAAATTTTATTTATACACATTAGGTAGGTATACATATTTTAAATAGATAATATAGACTATAAAAGTTAATAACTTAATAGTAATAATAATATTCTACAACAAATTAATAAATATTATTCACATACATAATTCTCTTTCTTGACACATGTTTTAGTAACCCTATGTGAAAAACTTCCACAAAGTGATACTGTTCATAAAAGCAAAATTTTTTAAAGTATCGCATTAATGTATCAATTATCTTTCAAAAAATTTTTTTTATGAAATATTCGATACATTGAACTAAAAATTTATTGCAATTACAAGATACTTCTTATAATTATATCAGAATACAAGATACGATATTGTACCTAAGATATATATTTAAGATACTGCCCAACCTTGATAAGACTTAATAACCCCACGATTTTAAAAACAATCTATTTAGCCATTGGACAATTCAACCATTTAATCAACTAGACTTTAATTTCACTTACTGAAAAATTTATTTTTATCATAATTCTCCTTGTTTGGATAATATTGAACAACTAATTTAGCAATCATCTTATTATCGTCTTGAATATTATAATTTAAATAACTAGTTTCCAAAATTTTAAATGGAAATTCTAGATTTTGTAAAGCTTTTGGTACTATAAAACAAATAAATACACATCAAGATTAACAATCAATTTAAAAATCTGAGCTTACAACAAACAATATATATATATATATATATATTTATTTATTAAACTTCCTCAGTCAAATAAACATTGTATACAGAAATTTAAAATTTATTTGAAATTAATACAGACATTTAAAAAACTCTTTGAAGTTTGAAAAATCAAAAAAAAACTTTTGGTGGGTTGAATTAAACCCATTTGTGTGTGAGAAGGAATAACAACAATCTGTCATTTAAATATTATTTACCGTTGTTTTGAATATCTTTTAAATTCATAACATGTATCTCTTGAATTTGTTCCTTGGCACAGTTGTTTACAGTGTTAGCTGGATACAAGTTATATATCTGTAATAATATGATATTTATGATTTTAACTAAACAAAAAGCAAGTTTAATGTTTACGTTTCTTAGTTGTTCTTTGGTACTCCTTGGAAATAGTTTACTGGTCTTTAAAATTGTGGTATTACAAGCCAAACATTTCCATGTTTTGTCATTGAGAATTTTTTCCAAAGTTTTCTCTCCACAATAAAATTCTAAACATCCATTGCAATAAGCTCTAAATCAAAATAATATACATAAATAACTCATTTAAAAATGTCATAATTAAATGTATCATACCTTATACAAAAACTACACAACACCAATGTGTCTTTTTGAGCAAGACAAACGCAACAGCCATCCTATTAAAATAAATTAAAATAGTGTAAAACTAATTGTAATAAAAATAATTTAGTCTAGAAAAAGTCAACTCGCGATATAACAAATTTCAAGGGACTGAGAAAAGTTCGGTATATCGAAAGTTCGTTACACCAAAATTCGTTATATCAAAAGCATAAATCAACAAAATTCGTTTAAACGAGATTTAAAAAAAAATAAATTTAGGTTTTATTAGATTTGTATAATTACATACATACATATTATTTATTAATTAATTACAATTTATTTTTAGTTTATACATATAGACATATTTATTTTTTTAAAAAATCAGTTATTTTTTTTTTTGTTTGTTGTTACTTGCGCTTATGCGGTCAATAGTGTTCTCCAAAATTAAAATGTTACGAAACACATTGTTGTCAATGTCATGTCTCTGTAAATAATTTAAGACAGCGCGGAGACCTGATTTTGCTTCCTTTGAACTTACGGGGGATCTTTAAAACATTCTTCTTCGTCATTACCTACTTCGTCATCAGCTTTGTTCAAAATCTCTTAGTCATTGAGAACTCCACAGATAGCCAAATCATCGTCGATAGCAACAAATTCTTCAAATGTTGATAACTGCTCGACTGGAACAGTAGATAATCTATGCCATTGACTGTCAACTGTTAAAGTGACAAGGGCTTCCTCCTCTTCTCTGTCAATAGCTTTCACAAAACTCACACATTCTAAAACAGTTACGAATTGTTTGTCCAGTCACACTGTTCCAAGCTTTATGGCTCATCGTTATAGCAATCAAAATTGTTACTTTCAGAAAATCCAAGCAGGCCGAAAATTCAGAAATAATTTCTTTTCAATATAGAACTTTGAAATTTTTAATTCTCCCTTGGTCTAGACTCTAGAGGTTGCAGTTTTGAGGTAATGTTTGCCGGGAGGAATTCAATTTGCACATTAGAAAGAGTAGGAGGGTTGTTATGGGCAGTACAATTATCAACAAACATAATATTTTTTACGTTGTTTTCGCAAGTCATTATTGAGGGTTTCAAGCCATTCGTTCCACAGTTCGGTAGTCATCCACGATTTTTTATTGTTTCTATAAGTTACCAGTAAAGATTTGACATTTTTAAAGCATCTAACTTTACAGTACTTGCCTATAAATAAGGGTTTCAACTTCTCTGAACCATCCATATTTACTGCAAAAAGTAATGCGACTCGTTCCTCACTAAGTTTACCTCCGTGGCACTTTTCATTTTTATGTTAGTGTTCGGTCAGGTAAACATTTAAAAAATAGTCCTGTCTCGTCAGCATTGAACACATTTTTCGGATCATATTCACATAACAAATCTTGAAGTTTCACTTTCCAGTCGTCACAGATACCTTCATTGATACTTGCACTTCCTCCATAAATTTTTCTGAACACTAAGTTATGACGCTTTTTAAAATTAGACAAACAGCCATAACTAGCAGTAAAATTTGAGATATTTAGCATATTTCAGCAAAACTTTTGGCTTTTTCTTTGATTAGTATACCACTGACTGGAATGTTTTGCTGCCTAACTTGATTGAACCAAGTGTACAAACATTGTTCTAAACAAGGAAACTCACTTGGTCAACTCTTTTTTCGGTTACTTTCTGCATCAGTTGTATTAAAAATTGTATCTTTCTGTTTCAAAATTGTAAAAAGTGTCGATGAAGGGATTTGAAAACTATCCGCTACGTCTTTTTTTCTTTTTACCACTTTCGACTGCTTCAATTATTCTTTTTTTATTGGAAATTGACAAACACTTTCATTTTAAACTCATAATTATAAATATATAAATACGAAATGAAAAATTTCAAGCGTGCTATCACTTTTGATACAACAACGAAACTAAATTACTATAACGACATAACATAAAGGTTACAATAATGTTGTAGTCATTTATTTCATCGCATGATAATCGCTGAAATAAACTCCATTATAGCTTAATTTATATTAATTGATGTGTATCTTATAAACAACAACATGAACATCATCTTATCGCATAATAATAGCCGAAACAAGCTCGTATAATTTGTAACATCAATCTCCAAAATTATAAAAATTCGTTACATTGCGAGAACTTTTGCCTAAAAAAACTTTGTTATATAGAGGGGACAAAAATACATTTAATTTTTCGTTATATAACGAGATTTTTAAGGGAACCGACAGTTTTATTCGTTATACAGAGATTTTCGTTGTACCGCGAGTTGACTGTATTTAAATTTTTAAATAAAAATAAATAGCAACAAAAATGAACTATTTATGTATTATACTTGCATTTGCATTATCGTTTGCTATTGATAGAATAATATCTTTCCCATTTGTCTAAAATTAATAATAAAAACAATTTTTAGAACAAAAAATTCTGATTATTATATTTTATTAACTAAATAAATAAGTAAAAATTAAAAAGTAAATAATATTCATATTTGAAATAATTTTCTATATCACATAAATAATGTATGTACCTATCGGATCTAAAATTGTTATTATAACACATTAGCTGTTAGATAATATTCTAAATAAACCGTCTGAATATTATATTAACTTTTCAGTGATAAGTATTGTATTATTCGCATAATGCAAAAAACACTTCCACTTTTTAATTTTCTTTTGAATTAATTTAAGCACATAATATTATTTTAAAATATTATCTACTTATAATATTAAATTATGGGTTCAATTATTCTTATATTATCTTTAAAAAAAAAAAACACATTACAACTGTTTGCATGAAGATGGTATGGATCTAGAACATTAACCCCTTATTGCATATTGTCCCATATGTGGCACATACCGGTTTTTTATTTTTTGTGTCTTAAATAATTGTGATATTCCAAAACTGCATGCATGGCTAGATTTGGCACGAAAAGGAGTGTAAAAACAATGTAAG
>JACXSJ010003083.1:11020-30371 GCA_014851325.1 Pentalonia nigronervosa
TATTCGTATAACCATTCTATGATTAGATTTGTTTATTTTATTATAATGTCTATGCAATATTAATAATATGTAATTTGTTTTTTTTACTTGTCACATACTTCATTTTTTTAGTATTAAGTTTTTCTATACAGGTAAAATATAATAAGATGAAAATAAAAACAACCACTTTTTATAACCGTTTACAATGTATACCTGATGGAAGTTCTGAGTCTGAATGGTCTGATGATGATTTATACACATCTGTATAAAATTTTATTATTTAAAAAGTTATGTTTTTTTAGTTAAGAAATGTAAGAATTTTGTTTTTATATAATGTTCTTATACGGTTTTAAGTATTTTGTTTTATATATATTATAAAGTATATATGAGGTAAGACTGAAGAAAATATTGTCGTTATTGCATGGTGTGCCAAATATGGCACATACTAAACTTTAACTTATAACTTCCAAACTTTTAATTTTACATTTTTTTTAGTATTTTTTCCATAATCAGTGGAAAATTATAATTAAGTATATTTTTTTCCAGACAAAAATAGAAAATCATGCAGAAAGGGGTTAAGCTTAAGGGCGCCCGGGGTTGAACTCTGGTAATTTTTCTTCTTATATATAAAAATATGAATAATGCTCATTATTAGACCCATCAATTAAACACAACAAATGGCAACTATCAATTTAAAATTTCGAAAATTGTTATAATGTGCCAGTGAAATTGGCTATTTATTATAAATTAATAATTTTATAAAACAATCTTAAATTTGTACATGTATGTATGAACATTGTGCATAAATTGAATTATGAAATTACAGAGGACGAGATACTACAGTGACTAAATTAAATTACCAGGTAATCCTATAATAGCTGCAAATTTAAGGACAAATTATTCGCAATAATAAAAATAATATAAAAATTAACATATAAGAATTTTTATTTATAAAAATCATAACTTTGAGCAGTTGTTAAGAGAGAATGCCACACCCGTATGTGTTGTCTCCGTCTTACAAATGTACAACATAGCAAAAACTATTTTGCGCAAAATAGAATCAATCAGGCTGTAGTCATAGCCAAGAAACAAAATTTTCACCACATAAAAGAGAACTTTGGCTCTGTACAGTAGTTTTTATTTTTACATTATCAGAACTACGAAAAAAGTTCTTGTTTCAAAATTATTTCATCATTTTTGTTTTTAAAACTTGAATTACTTTTTTGTAATTCCGAAATCAAAAAAATAAAAACGATATTGCACAGCCAAAATTTCCTTTTTTATGTAAATTTCCCTTTTTATGTGGTGAAAATTTTGTTTTTTAGTTATGACTGTAGCCTTCTCGGTTTTTTTCACGAGCAAAGCAGTGTTTGCTTTATTTTACATTAATTATAAGACAGAGACAATACATGCAGGGATAGTGATTGCTAGGTTAAGTTGCTCTTAAATATCCCATTAAAAAATGAATTTAAAAAAAATTTGGCAAAATGGGTTGTTTTGCGAAGCCCGCGCCTAAAAAGGTAGCAGAAAAATAATCTTAGAAATTAGAATGTTGATAAAATATATTATAAACAATATTTAATATGATAAAAAATATTAAATATACAATATATAGATATATATTTTATGTGGGATTTAAAATTTTGAGAATTTTCAAAACATAAAAAATTTTACTTACAAAACAATCATGACACAGAAAACCTTGAAATATGGGGTGTTTAATCTCCAATTCATCTGAAGTTATTCGGCATGCCAAGCAGTATTGGTTTTTCATTTTTGCTATGAACAATTAAAATCATAAATTCAAATTAATCAAAATTATAAAATAATATACATTAAAAATATTATAAAAATACAATTTAAATGATTTCTATTTTTTGTGTTTTAATAATAAAAAATGTCAGCTCAGAAAAATTGTAGATCAATATTTTTTAACATTAGATATTTTAAATCTTAAATAGTCTAAAGTTGTATACAGTTTAAGTTTTGACTTCAACCACTAATATTAATTAACAAGACTTGTTTAAATTGAATTTTATCTTGAATAAAACATGTCTATATTTTATATAGTATACAAAGATATAATGTTAAATGTTATTTAAAATTAATGTTTATCTTTTTCTTTGTCCTCAAACTCTAAAACTACTAAATTGTCTTCAATCGGTAAAAAATTTATATCAATAATTTTCTCAAGACTCAGAAACTAAAAAGAGACTATAGCTTTGTATTTTAACACATATATGTAGCTATAGTATATTAATTAGGGCGGCTCACAAAAATCAAATATTGTTTTGTTTATATATGTAAAAGTTTCCATAAGTTACAAATAATAAAAGTTATTATAATAATTGGATATAATTTTCTTTATTGTGTTTTGTGATTTAGGCTAATAGCGCTAATCTATATAAATGTAAAAATAAGGAATAGCTAAGCTCGAAGTTTATTTACTAAAAAAAATTAATTCAGCCACTTTTAACAAAAATTAAAAATATTTCAATAGAAACTAAACGCAAATTATAGATTGATAGATTATAAGTCAGTTAACATAAATATTAATAATCGGCTTACATTTTGACACACTTGCAAATCCACAGATTTGACCAATTAGCACCAAATTTTGAATACATAATATTTAAGATCTCTCATTAGTTATTACTTATGTGCCACAAGTGAATTCTTTATTTTGATTCATACTCAGGTAATACAGCTAGTATTATAATATAATTATAATACACAAACATATGAATCAATAAATGAAAATGATAATTTTTTTTGTTCATTAAGTATAAATAATAGTAGTAAGCATGCACCAACATTAGTTACAAAATGGCACCAGTGAATAACAATTGAGTTTTGATACTACATTAGTTTGAATAAAGCATTAAATTTTAAATCACTTACAAATTTGGGAAACATCAATTTTTCTTTTTTCTCCACGTGGGCTAACATCTCTTTCTTTATTTTCCTCAATACTTCTTTTAATGTTGTTATTTGTCATTGCGATTGTTTTTAGAACATCATCTGGAATAATGAACTCTTCATTTTGTCTATATTTTCCTGTTAGAAAATTACAATTTGTATTGTTATTATGCCACTATATTGTACAGAGTTTACTGAAAAGTCAGTTTGAATTTTCAATATATTTTGATCACATTTTCAAAATTAATTTGTTTTCAAAAATGTCTAAAAAAATCTGATGAGAACGCACATGTTGTCTCTGTCATAAAACATACAACATACAATATTTTCAATTGCAATAATCCAATTTACTGTTAACTTTAAAATTAGAGCGAATTAACTTACAATAAAACTTAAAAGTAAGAATACTCTAGGGTCATCTCTGAAGCTAATATTAATATTTTAATTCTAAAAAAAGTTATAATCATATTAGAATATTAAAAAAATTAATTTTAAAATGTTCATAACTTGTTTTGTAATTAAAACATTCAAATATGCCTTAGAGATCTGCTCTGGATATTACCTTCAATTTTTTCAATAGTTAATTACTATAATTTTAAAAATAACAGAGTAAAACGGATTATTAAGAAAGTAAAATTTGCCAAATCCTATATTTGTAAGGCACAATAATGTTGGTTGGCATCCCTTCTTTATTTATATATATATTTGTCAATACAACTTATAGAAAGTTTAACTTGTACAATTAGTGATTTATAATCAAATACAAAACTAGAGATAAGTAGTTAATGGCCAAGTTATAACTTTTTTTTTGTAGTATTATTATTTTTGATTCAATATATCTAGGATAACTGAAAAAAAATTATTATCAACATAGTTCTATATAAAACACAAATAAAGCTTATCATTGTAAATATTTTAAAATTAGCATATTCGAGGAATTTACATGTAGTAAATAAAAGTGTCAACCATTAACATAAAATAATATTATAATCAAATTAAATTATATATATTTTAACATATTACATTTTTTTAATCAAAATTAGTTTCTAGTATTTAAAAAAAATTATTTAAAATATGTACAATGATTATTCAAGTTATTGTTAAAGTTAAATTTTAAGATAATTGAACAGTAAAAATAAAGTATCTATAAAATTATTTTAACTACAATATTAATCAAGTATACATAATTATAAATATAATATGTTAACTATAAAAATGTGTTGTTATACCTTCCAAAATAGTAGGCAAATTTACTAATGCCCAAATTATCTTGTCATGTTTGGGGACCTCAAAGTTCAACTGTGAGGATAATATCTACAAAATATATTAATGAAAATTATAAGTGTTTTAAATAAAAAAAAATATATAAAGAGTAATTACAGAAATTGCATGCATAACACTTAGGCTGCGTTGACCGAATAAATTGGCCATACCTTCTTTCATCCCAGATTTGAATTCAAATATTAAGTCATTGTTCAACTAAAAATTTTAATTTAGGTTATAAATTTTTAATTTAAAAATAATTATTATTTAATTGTATACATCAGACATGTATAGATTGGTTTTTTTTTTTGGTATTAACTTTTGGGGTTTTATCAACTGTACTACTCTATAAATATTAAAATGTTTATTACCTGTGACATAGTATTATTACCCAACCACCAAACACAAGTTTTTCCAGGCTGATCTTCAAAACATGCTAAATTAATTTTCTTCGTAGAAATAATCAGTGCTAAATAGTTATAAAAACATACCAAAATTAAAAATACATTTTAAATAGGTAGGTACATAATAATTGGAGAACGCAACACTACATTTATCTGACCAAAACCTTAACACAACAAGAAATTTATAATAAGCAGCTTGATAACATTTAGTTTTATAATATAAAAATGAATTTATGTATTATCAAACTCTACAAAACAATGGCATTTTGGTGGTATTTCTATATTTTAATTTTTAAAAGAGTATTGTTTTATAATATGTAGGTAAATATTCACTCTATTATTAAAATTAACATAATTAACGTAAATTTGCTATGGTATGAACTTTTAAGATAGAGACAACAAATGTAGGAATGACATCTCTTTAAATTAATATTGGTATAAGTTTTTATACTATCCGTCTACCTTATAACATGGAACGCATTCAATTTAACAGATTTATATTACACACTTACTTATTAAATATTTCATATCCGTATTACAGTGTCATTTTAGAGAGGGCAGTAGTATTAAACAGAATATAATAGATTAGAGATTCTGTTTAAGTTATTTTTAGTTATCACATATTTAATTAATTAAATTGATTTGTAAAATAAATGTATAGAATGGTTGATACATATTCCCCATGGGTCTAAAGGCTTTTTATAACTTTTAAAAATCCTAATTATGACTTAGTATTTTGCATTAATCTATTTTTTGTCAAGCTTATGAAAAATATTGATTTAATTTTATTTATTAAATTAATTTTTTATATACACAGCATTTCAAGTCTTCATCAGACTTCAAAAATTCATATTTAAATTAAAAATGAAGATATAAGGGTGAAATAAAGTAAAATATATTCTTAAAATAGTCAAGTTTTATTTACTTTGGTTACAAATATTCAATATGATCATATCTGGTGTCACGGCATTAACAGCATCTTTGATTCTGATTTTAAGCTCTTCCAAGTTTGTAGGTAAGGTGATACATACACTTTACCTTTTATGAGGTCAGGGGAATGTGGTGGCCAGGGATGAATCGCCAATGGTCGTTTCCTTTAAGCCCAATCCACCTCTGAGGGAGTTCACCGTTCAAAATCCGAGAAACTTCTAACTTCCAGTGCGGCAGGTGCTCCATCTTGTTGAAAAACAAACTCATCACTATCCGCTTGTAACTGTGGAAACAACCATGTTTGCAACATGTTTAGATATGTGTTACCCGTTACTGTGTTTTCTTCAACCGTAAACTTTTTTCCTGGAAATTGCACAGAAAACATTGATTTTTGATGAATCTCTTTGATGCAAAACAGTTGCATGTGGTTGCTCTAAAGCCCAAATCCTGACAAATCCTGATATTATGGCTGTTGACTTTTCCACTTAGATGAAATGTGGCTTCGTCCGAAAAAACAAAGCGCGAGACAAATGACTCATTTTCTTCTTGTTTTTCGGATATGAAATTGCAAAAAAATCAATCCTTTTTTTGTTTGTCATCCGGTAGGAGGGGACTTATAACAGTTGTATTCGGTATGCCTTCAATGTCAAACAACGATGTCGTGGAACACGCCAAACGGTCGAATAGGGGAGATCTAGCCCTGGGCCTGCACGACGTGTAGACTTCTGTGGACTTCGAACGAAACTTTGTCGAACACGCTCGATGTTTTCGTCAGAGGTACGGGGGTCGACCTGAGCGTTTCTGTGCACACAGACAACCACTTTCTTGGAAAATTTGGTGCAACGTCGAATGCTTTGATCAGTAGGAGCTTCAGTTCCAGAAGTTCTTCGAAAAACACGTTGAACGGTTATTGCCGCGACTCGCACTTATTGAAACGTAGGACGCAAAACACTTCCTGTTGCGGAGTCGCCATAACGAAACAAACTAACTGTTCCTAGTTCACTAACCATTACATGGTGCCAAATTTATCGACTAGATAACTTAAAATAAACTTAGTTATCTAATCTTTCCATTAATACATTGGTCATTAACCTGCGATTAACCGTTGCCGAAATATATCGGTTCGTAATCGGATGAAGACTTTTCAAACACCGTGTACATTTTATTTTTAAATGAAAGTAAAAGGTTATCTTCAATCCAGTGTCCAGTTATGAAGCATTACTTTAAGAACTAACAAGTTCATATTTTATACTATGAGTGTAGAGCAAATATTATGATATTTAAAAAATAGAAAAATAGAATGTTATTACTCAATCTTAAGTTATTAAGACTTCAAAAAAAGTTTTATAAATGAAAAAATAAATACTACATTTTAATTTTGTTAAATACTTTAATAACTTAAAGACTGTGGTGGGTGTAACAATAACATTTATTTTTTGATAACCATAATTCTAGTTTTACACTCGTAATATAAAATAAAATAAATAATAACGTTGAGTATATATTATGTTATAATATAGGGTGACCTATTAAGAAAATAAAAAAACGGGACATCTGAAACGTCTACCCCCCCACCAAAAATAAAAATTCTTCCATATACATTAATAACACATATGCACACAACTGTAGAGAGTAAAAATACAAATCTAAGTCATATCACGAACAATTATTTTCTCATTACTTTACCGTTTTTGAGTAAAAAAGACGTTAATTTATTAACACTGCTAGAACTAGACACGGCCAATACATGTTTGTGTTTTTATAAGTGCTGTTTGATATCTGATATCCCACCATGTTCTATTGAGAATACAGATTTGCACTCGGTACACAGAACTTTCCCTATTTCATCAGCATCTCTTAAATTAGGAAACTGCGTTTTTAATTTTGGATTAATACTACATCGTCTTTTGGGCATCTTAGGTATTATTTTTAAAAATTAGAAAAAATATCGATAGAGGTACGCACTACGCGTCAATTTCAAAATACAAAATGAGTTTACGGAAAGAAATTCACTGATCGAATGTCAACAGCGAACAGCGTCAACTAGTGATGGGAATAATCGAATGAAATAATCGAATCATTTCGATTATTTTAAAAATCATTTGAATAATAAAATAATCGAATAAGATTATTCGAATGATTAAAATTAGTAGTAAAAATAATCGAATGCTTTTCTTATCTCAATTTTACTTTTCCTACCCGTATACTATACCCGTTTCTAATGAATTGTAATGTTTACTTTCATTTGTTGTTATACTTAGATTTAAGTCATTGGGTACTAAATTAAGAATGCGACTGTCCGTGTATTGTATTATTTTAATCATTAATTTAAATATTTAATTTCCGGTATCGGTAATTGCCACTCTAATCGTTATTCGGTATAATACGTTTAAATATTTGGATTGAAAATACATTTAACACTTGTAGATTATCATTTAATTATTTATAAAACCAGTTCAAGCAATGTATATCATGAATCATTCGAATACTCGATTATTTTTATTTAGTTTACAAATTATAATATTCATAAGACTACAGGCTTGTCGCGATACGTAATACGGGTATTCGTAATAATTGAAAAACAAGAATAGCCGACGATCGTCGGCGTACACATAGATTTATATTTAAGGAATAATAAAAATAATTGTGTGGCGTGTGCGTGGTTTGGTCGGTCGGTGCGATAAGACGACGACGACCGAAACAGTCGCGCAGCTGAACATGGTGTGTTATTTATAAATTTGATTTCTAATTTTAAACATATATACGAGTAAAACTGTTTTATATTAATTGTTTCATAAATCGATATTTTTCACAAACATAATATAATAATATTGAAATAACGGGATTAAAACAGGACAATCTTCTAAAAATGGGATAAAAAGCGTCCCGTTCGAAGTTTGTCGGGACAACGGGACATGATGACCAAAAACGGGACAATCCCGTTTTAAACGGGACGTCTGGTCACCATATTATAATATATACTCAATGATAAAAGTAATACATTTAATAAGATTTGAATGTAATATTTATTTTTATTTGATAAAACTTTTTTGAGTTATTAGCAGTTGAAATATTGAAATTCGAATTTCCCGAAAGCTTAAGGTAATTACAGATAAATTACATCTAAGATTCTTGGAATCAATAGCATACCTACCCACAGTCACATGTAACTATATTTTGCTATCAAAAAAACTTCAACTCCTGTGCGGCTATGAAAGTTCCAGAAAGCAAAAAAAAAAATTCACCCAGTATCAAAAACCCGATTTTAATTTTGAAAACATATTTGAATTCATTATTCTATTTTCTAATTTTTTAGGAAATATATTTTCGATTTATTGTATTGTTTAATTAGTATAGTACGAAATGAATTAACTATTTTTTCTAAATTTGCTTTACCATTGTTATTAAAAAAATAAAATAAAAAATTAATTTCCTACAAAACACAAACAAAAAACAAATAAGTTCAAATATTTTTTCAAAATTAAAATTGGACTTCTGAAGTTTTTTTTTTCTTATTAGTCTAAATGTATGAAATAACTATCAGTTTTCAACAGCCTTAAGAATTAAGATGCCGTTTAACTCTTTCCGGCACGGTGGCATACACGTAATCCTATCAAAAAAATAACCCGTTCGACACGGTGGGACAAATAGCATACCGCCTATAAACTATTTTTTTTCTATTTTTCAGTCATCTATTGGTTTAATTTAAGACATTTAATATGTTTTCTATTATATATAGCTAATGTATATAAATTCTTAGAATGCTAACATTATTAAATATAATTTAATTAATTTTCTCAAATTATTATTTTTAAATACTTATTCTTAAAATATGTTATTTAGTTTTCTCCTTATTGAATCGGTCGATTTGGCTTGATTATTATTTCATTGAATTCCAAATATAATATAGATTATTTGGGTTTTGGTTTTAATTAGCTATTCCAAGTATATGACCCGATGTTTGTGTAAAAGTGAGCATTCATTATATGTCCCACCGTGCAATAATACGATAGTATTCGTTGTAAACATCACCGGTGGTACGCGTACTGTGCGATTTCGTTTATTGTCGGATCTATTGTTCATTATTCGTTGGGGTGTGCGATTTTATATATTTTTTATTATTTTATTACAATGGCTAAACACGTTATTCAGAACACGAAGTATATAAAATGCTATTAGAAGATTTACTATCAGAGGACGAAAGTTTATCGTCAATTGACGATACCGATGACGACGAAACACATGTTCTCGTACCTAATAACAAAACATTATTAGTTACAGAGTCCGATTCAGACAGTGATGAAAATGTAGGAATTTTAAATATAGAAGAAAATGTTACTTATATTATCCCAAATCCGCAAAAAAATCGTATGTCAAATTAAATTTATATAAATAAAATAATTCATATGAAATGACAGAAAGGAATAGTTACTCTATGTAGATGTATAAAATATATGATCCGTTTATTGCACGGTGGGATTTACGCTGTCCCACCTTTGGTAACTTCCTAAGTTTTTAAGTAATTTTTTTTTTCTAAAATCTATATTTGGATATAGTTCTAATTACAAAGTAGCAACGAAAAAAAAAAAATTATAAAAATTTATGTGTCCGTGCAACAAGGGTGTAGAGCATACTCAAAACCTCGTGCATGAAAAAGTTAAGCTATAGTTTATATTTCGTACAGTCGTTAATCGTCTATGACGATAAACAATTTTCTAAGTAAATGTTATTACAAAAATAATTAAATAACATTTCTTATAATTAAGTTACGAAAATAGAATATGTCTGATACGTAAATAACTATTTTCATAGACAATAACAGTTTTCTAAGAAATAAAATCAAATGATTTCGCTAAAACAAGACAAAAACCCAGAACATGTACATCTTTTAAATGAAAAGGTTTCGCCGAATAACTAGGTTACAAAAATAAAAGCATTTCTTCGATATCCGTATAAATGTATCGAGCACCACGGCAAGGTGTTAAAAATAGTCACGACGAAATTTTCAGAAATTCTAATTTTACCGAGAAAATGTTGGTTCAATTGATGCCTAGTTTTGTGAGGTCCTATAAAAATCACCGAGCAAATGTCCGGTTTGACACAGTTGACAAAATAAAACACGTCTGTCTCACAAAAATTCATTTTTTAAACTCTGAAATATAACTACAATTGTCACTTCGACTAATCGTTGATTAACATAATAATATTTAAAATTTTAAAATATTATATTAACCAAGAGAACGCCCACTTCATAAGTGATTAGATATTAGCTATTTAAATAAAAATTGTACAAATTTCACAGAGTCACGATGTCTTTATTAGATGAGATACTAATTACGTTAAGTTAATTACAAGTCCCATATCAGTAGTCACTACCGTTGTTGGTTGTTGCGTATTATTAAGATTAATTAATTTTCGAACCCGAGGTCCAAGCTAGTCCACAAGCTAGTTATAATTAAGAAACCAAATTTATATACGATAAAGAAAACAATATTTGACATTTCGCATTATAATTTTTTTTTTAATACCTATCATGAATACGAAAAAAGCTATTTAAAAGTTTTGAAAACAATTATTCATAGATTTTTCAATACATTTTTTATATTAATGATACTTAAGTATCGCACAATTTTTTTTAGAAAAACGTTGACAGTGAATATTGTTTTCTGTGTCGTGTTTACCTAAATCTAGCTTCTCAATAATAATATGACTATAGTCAGAGTGATAAAGCTTTTTCGTGCAAACATTTCTCAGACGATGGTTTTCAGTTTTTATATAATTTATATAAATATAAAATTTAAGTGTTATCCTTTTTTTTTTATTATCTAAGTGCAAAATAATCATAAATATAATACAATAAATTAAAACACGAATAAAATCAAAAATAATATATTAAAAAAATGGATTTTCGACCGCGATATTTTTAAAATTATTCAGGGATAATATGCGATTTCTCATATTAGGTAACCCTCGGATAATCTCTTAGCTTAATTATCACAACTAATAGAATGCACATAACAATTTATTATGTACACAACAATTATAAAGATTTTATTGAAATATATTTTATAACAATGAATAAGTATAATAATAATAATAATAATGCACGCATGTTATTATGCAACATATTAGTTATTATAGTAGACAACAAAAAAAATGACATTTGAACCACTCAAAATAATATGTTGGGAATTTACATAACGTGTTGCGCGGCGTAATTATAGTAAATGAACGAAACGATTTCGACAAAAAAGCCGAACAGTAGGTATTGAACTATTGAAGTATAAAAAGTGCGTAATACTTATGTTTAAAAAATATTTAACATACCTATTGGTATATTAGCATAGATACGTTATATAGTAAAATAATTGAGCTACATACCGGCCCATAATTTGGACTTTTTGGATATTTTCGCCCAAACGACCTGGCCGTGTTGAAATTCATCATCGATCATCATTTTTCTGCGTTCAACTCAATTCACCTGTAACATATGTAACCAATTGTTTGAAAATTATTATTCGACTGAAAATTGTTTCGTTAAAATATTGCCAGTCGCGAATCATGCATATTCATACACGATCCACGATTCGTACGAACTAAACGATTGAATTTCTAACAATTGAAGTTTTATTGAATAATAAACGGGGACCTTGCGTATGCAATCGACGACGAATGACAACCAAAAAAATGTACAACTGTGGAAACTGCAAACAATACTGGAGCAGAGCAGTCTGTAGACTAAACTTATAACAGCGATTTGGTCGATGGTCGATGTTATGTTTTGCGCATTAGGCTGATGGTTAATGTGGCGGGCGACGTCATCCGACCGAACACAGCGCGCTTGTGGATAAATGAAGACTCAGAACAAACTATTATTATAATATGGAAATGTCTACAACAATAATATCACAATTTAATACAATACACGGTTTAAAACCCGTCTGCACAGTACGAGTGTCGATAACGACGATCCAATAGGCGAATTTTGGGGCTTTCCACTGACTGTAATTAGGGTGTGGCTCGGCTGGCCCGATGGGTGTGGCCCCTCCAAATCAAATGTTTCGATACGACATAATATCATACCCAGTACGAAATGTTGTGCTTGAATTATTTTATTCCAGTTGTCCACGTATATTTTGGTAAAAATGTAATTACTGTAAATTATTAACATTTAAAAAGTATTATTTTATATGAAATATGAATTCAATTTAGATATTAGCCTGAGTATATTGCTCGATAAAAAAAATATTGCATCAATCACGGTTAAATGTAATACGTTAAAATGTAGTCTGTCCAGTCGGCGGTTACTCGAGTCACAATATTTGTAAGAGTTGAATATGTTTTTTGTCCCTTGAAAATTCCTACTCACTCAATTATTCAATGCGGTACAACTCCAATGTTATATAACTCAAAAAATACACAAGTCTAATATATTTTAATCTCCTGAAATTCGAGTTATCAAGGCTTAACTGAAAATTGAAATAATAATTGTAAAAAATAATTATAAAAAACATTTAAAACAAATTACACCAACCCATAGATTTTTTTTATTATAATTATCAATAATCAATAGATTTTGGGTGTATCATTTGAGTAGTGGGAACAGGGTGTGCATTCAAACATATTTTTTATACAAATAATAATAAAAATATTATTTTTACTTTGCGCTATGTTGTTTGTAAAAATTAGAACACGGGACGTGAACTAATTGTTAAATCTTGTTGCAAAACACAAAAATACAAAATAAATAATTTCCCATCGAAATGTCAAAAAATTACATCTTAATTGCTTATATTTAAATCTTAAAAATCCCGTCTACTACATACATATTATAATATTTTAGGCGTATATTGTGTTAGTAATTACTTCAATAGCCTATAATTATAGGCCTAGTATAATAGTGGTAATGAATGCAAGATTTTGCACCAACAAGTAACAAATTAAAAATTTAAATGACAGGCTCGTCCTAATTTAAAAACATGTAAGAGTTATATTTATAAGAGTATTATAATATTAATTAAGTAATTATATAAAGAGTACGTTTTTATTATTTCGGCGTTCCGGAGGAAAAACGTGGATTGACTGTCGCAGATGAAACAAATAATCGGATTTCTAACCGGTCGGTATCTCAAAAAGTGATAGATCCAGTCATTCAAATATAAGCAAAAATTTATATTTTTTATATATATATATATATATTTTTTTGAATATAGAATCCGACGGAAAACGTAATGCATGGTGTAGCTGTAGCGGCCAGCCGAATAGTTGGACAATTAAATAATATTATTGTCATCTGTTATTATAATATTATAGTCGAATGGTGCGTACTTCCAATAATATTAATCTGTGTGTATAATATTATTATGATTAAAAATGATTTAAACTATTATGCCACTCGAATTCTCTTCGTCAAACAATCAAAACTTTATAATAGACTTTTACTCTGCTGAAAAATAGCTTTTTTTTTATTTTAATATATTCAATCTGTTTACAATAAAAAACAATAAGTAATAAGGATAACATAATATGCAAAAGAGAAAAGTGAAAAAAACCTACATGAATAACGTGAAGAGGAGACCGTTCATAACTCTTTTCTCAGAACCTCAGAAATTTTTTTTTTTTATTAATGTCCCCCCCTCCTATTTTAGGAGATCTCTAGACCCGTTTTTTTTTTAATCAACAGCGAATTTGTGATAATGTAAGAAAGGAAATATTTTGAATGAAGGGGTTTATGTGGTTTGTTAATTTTGAATGGAAACTTTTGTAGTGGCTTTTTGCAAGCTCGTTTACTGTTTGTATTTTTAGGTTATTATGGAGGGCTGCATTTGTTATGTACCATGGAACACCGGTGATAAGTCTTCGGGTAATTGATTGGAAGGCTCGAATAGGACGAATGTTTGAGGGTTTTGCTGAGCCCCAAATTTGGATGCCGTATGACCATACTGGCCTGATGATTACTTTGTATAGGAGTAATTTGTTTTTGAGACTCAAGTTAGATTTAATAGAGGTCTAAGTAAATGAAGACGAGAGTTAAGTTGTTTTCGTTTTTGCTTGGTGTGGTTTGACCAGTTTAATCTTTATTCACCCTGCTCCGACGACCACATACTTTGCGATACATCATTCTACATTTTACACCTATTATAGATAAGACATATTCTGTAAATCACAGTTAAACATGTCGACGTATAAATTGTATTACGCTTTATCGCTCATCTGTGCAACAATATAACATAAAATATATTAGGCCCGTTTTACAGCCACGGTACGTGTGCGTATTCCTACGCGCGTTTTTCGATTTCGATAATGTATTAAGTTTCCTACGAGCCGACGACTTAAAATCATTCTTCGCCATCGTGTCGTCCAACTTAATAAATAATAATTTAAATTGAAAAACGCAGTTCGCACACGTACCATACACGCAGCTATGAAACTCGTTGTTATATATTATTGTCTATTGATATTATTTTTTACAACAATCTTATCGCAATTTCGGTCGGCGGAAACGACGGCGTCGCGCGTCGTGTACATTGTTCATGATATTTTTAGATCGTGGCATTATATTATTTAACTACTGTCGTCTCAACGATTATTACTGATTTATTATTTTTTCGGATATTCCAAACGTCGAACTGCTTTGGCAGAGTCAAAATAAAAATAATAATACAACATAATATTGAACTACAACAGTAAATCCGGCAAGTGAACGTACACACTGTGTCGTTTTCAACCCGATGCTAAAACTAGAAAAACACAACATTCTAAATAAAATATCACAACTGCTATTTATAAGTCATTATACATATATAAATCGTATTCATTTACGATAATATTATGATGTTATAATATAACACGTTATTTGTATTATTATTTATATTATATTGTACAAATCGATTGTTGATCATAATTCTTTTTTACGACAACCCGTATACTGTGCAATGGGCATTGCAATGGGCAATTGACGCGTTGTTCTACGTATTGTTCCAAAGCTTGTACAATTGTACTACAAAAAGTTGACTTTTTAATTCACCTGTTTTTGTTTAAAAAAATGTTACTAAATCCGCAAATGCGCGCCATTCAGGTCTAATCATTATTAAAATAAATCTCCTATTATATTATTACGTGTTAATTTTGGTGATGAAACGACCTCCGAATCTTAATAAGTATTTCAGTATTTAGTATTATTTTTGTATATAAAATATAACTCTCGACTGGCTAATAACATTATGCCATTTGCAAATGCACATGTAATCGTAATTTAGTAATTTATACTTTATAATCAAATATGACATATACTAATGAGTAATAACTGTATAATATATAACATTAGTGCATTCAGTGGTGTATATAATATGTTATTATGTCGAGGACCAAAATCTAAAGGTTGCGACACCTTTTTGAAAAATGAGTGTGGCTGGATGGGCGGGTAGGTGTGGTATGCTGTATGCGTGGTTATATTACTTACCTATGGTATTTTATATATTAAAAGATTTCTGTGCACTTATATGTCTACATATATAATAGGTTGAATAATATGTCTACAGTAAATTAAATAATGCATTTTAAATCATTTTGGTGGGTAAAATAATTTGATTCGAAACATGCAGATACACCAGGGGCGTAGCGTGCATGTAAGCACTGTAAGCACTGCTGTAAGCACTTGAAAAAGGGAAAAATAAGTTAATATTAATGCTATTATAATAACAAATTATAATTCAAATTAAATCTTTGAGTATTTTTTTTTTAAGTTTCAACAATAATAAAAATAATAAATAATATGCTTAGAATATAAGATAACAATTTTGACGAACACAGCTATATTTTGGTCATCGTCGTCAGTCATTGTGTATGATGGTGGAAAAACTGGAAAATCTATTTTTGTTTTATCAACACTTTGTATTGACGCATTGTGCCATCGTGTAACATGTTCTGAAACTGCTTTCGTGAGCTAATAGACACGACTTACATACAATGTCGTAGAAGGGGCTTGTATTTATATACAATTTGTAAGCACTTATGATTTTGCATACACCACAGTACCAACCGGTTTATTATTATTTTTATTTCCGTGCGATCCCAGTGTTTGGATTCATATGAGTATACACGACATACATTATTATTATTTTCGTGTTGTTATGTTATAGAATATAGATCTATAATTGTATACACTTATTTAATTATTTTACAATGGAAATGGATCTGCCTTCATGTTTTTCAGGTGCGAATTTAAATATTAATAATTATTGTAAATGCATTATTGAACAATTATTAGTAAAATCGTTTGGATCCTATACTTTTGTTGAAAAACAGAATATTATAAATAATGGTAGACCAACTCCAAAACTTTTAGATATAAAAACAAAATGTAAAAAAAATGTCCGGTATTTTAACTATTGATATTACGATTCAAATAAATGGCTATCTGGTTGTCAAAATCAAAAATTATACTGTTGGCCTTGTCTTTTATTTTCACATGAATTCAATGTTTGGTCGAAATATGGTTGTAACAATTTGAACAATTTTCATAATTTAAAGCATCGTCATGAAGCAAGTCGTTCTCATATTGAATTTTTAATTACTTTAAAAAAAATTGGTAATGTAAGAATAGAAACATGTCTTAGCGAAGCATATAAAAAAAGTATCGAAAAACATAATGAGACCGTAAAAAATAATAGATATGTTTTAAGTCGATTTATTGATGCGACATGTTATTTAGCAAAATAAGAGCTTGCTTTTCGCGGACATGACGAACAATTAACTTCAGTTAATAGGGGAAATTATATAGAGTTGATAAATTTAATGGTACACTTGATTCTAAGCTAAGCGGACATTTTAAACATCTACCGTATTTTCTGGTCTTTCTGGTGATATACAAAACGATATAATTCAGTCAGTTTCTGACACATTACTGAAAATGATAAAAATTGAAATTAAAAATACAGACTTTGTATCGATAATTATGGATGAAACCACAGACATTATATCTAAATCTCAGTTATCTATCATTTTACGTTATATGACTGATGAAGGCGTACAAGTTATAAAATAAAGTTAAAAGGAATTGTATATATTTTTTACCTATTAAATGTAATTGACTGTAAAATTACTAATGAATTTCCAATACATTAGTTTTTCTGCTTACACTTTCTTAAAACTCACGCTACGCCACTGAGATACACCATGCACATACGTATACAAGAGTATTTAAATACATATATTAATTAATATTTTAAAATATATACTGATAAACAATAGTAATGTCTGAAACAAAAAAATCATCCTGATAGAAGAAAATGAAGGGAAACATAAATAATTTGGTTTTAAAGCTTTCAAAATTACGGGTTTTTGAAAAATTGTTTACAAATTTCAAAAATATTTAACTCTGACAAGTATAACATTTTATAAATATAATTAAAACAGAATTTGTTATTAGTTCACTTGTTTACTAATAAACGTATTCAATGTGGTTGGTGCAGATAACATTATCGAATGTAGCATACGGCAGGCGTACCCAATTTATATTATAATTTAATATAATTCACATATCAATATGCTTAATCAATTTCTTGAAAAAAATAAAACCGTAAAATTTTATCTATGAAATTACGGCAAGAGCCCTTGCGTAGTAATTAAAAAATAGTCTAGTTCCCAAATTGGTATCAAATTCGGTTATCGTACGGCCAAGCTTTTGTTTGGCTTTCAGCGGAAATCTCGATACGTATTCGTACTCTAACCTATTTAAAATAGGCACCAATTTTTTTTATTTATAAAGAGATATGTATGATGTATTTAATAATGTGATTTATTATTTGTATATTTACACAGACTTTTTTTTCTGACGCAAAAAAAATCTACATAGAGAACCCCGAAACATATGGATAAGGTCGATCGCCAAACGATCAACGTTCAAAATATTTTTAGTGTGTGCTCCACTAATCGATCTACTCCGTTTTATTTGTGATTTGCCTGCAGACTGCAAAATTAATATTATGTTAAAATATATTAATTTTACCAAATTGGCCGCTACCCGCCGGAGTAACCAAAAAATATCTTACTTTTTTATATTATAAAATTTATTATAAATTAACAACCTATTATAACAATAGTATTATTAAGAGGATGTCTGCGTAATATAAGTAACAATGGTTGAACGGTCAATGATAACATATTTGGGCGGCGGCAGCGGAATCAATACTTCATTGTTATAATGACATGGTATAATTCAATTGTCACGACGACCAGACGACGTATTACGATTTATTGTTTTTTTTCAGATATCATATAAAAGAGCATATTCATTTAAACAGAGGAAAAAAGGAGATAAGCAAATAAAATGAAAATGAATTCAACAATATTGGTTACGGAGGTAAACCCCAGCACATGTACAGTTGTACATGCTACTATGTTTTAAAATAACTCAACAAAATTAACTAAAGAAAAACAACACATTATTATTATTATTATTTATTACAATATTGTTTTTATAAACTTATAAAGTAGTTCATAACGGATATGAAAAACAGGGGAAAAACGGGAATATTTGAAATACCAGTTTTTGACGAAGTCCATAATGTTTTTTTTTTACAATAAAGAACCGTATTTGAAATTGTCATTATATTTTATAAATGCAGTTTTTAGTTTTCTTCGATGTGTTTATGACAAAATTGATATTTGTTAGTCAAAAAACTTGAAAATTTAATCAAGGTTCCTCATAAGTTGTTCTCGCGGCACTATTAAAATATTGAAAATAGGGTCTAGGACATCTCACCGCCATCTTTGATATCGTTTTAGCCCTTAGTTCTCTAGTATTTACCCCTTTGAAACTAATATTTTTATGCATCAAATTTATACCCAGATTG
>JACXSJ010003084.1:0-30229 GCA_014851325.1 Pentalonia nigronervosa
TTGATTGTAAAATGTTATCATACTGATTGTTATTACTGATTAATATCGATTATAATTTTAGTAACTGATAATAAACAATTAAAATTTACGTATGAATAATAACCGATTAAAATTTAGTAACTGATAATAATCGATTATAATTTAGTAACTGATAATAATCGATTATAATTTATGTATAAAAAAATAACCGATTATAATCGAAATAATCGAAATAATTTTCTACATATCGATTATATGAAAATAAAATAATCGCGCAGCCCTACAACGGACGACGTGAGCTCAGTCGGCCGTCCTAGTACGCATAAATTGTAGTGTAATCGCAGTGACATATTTTGGGTTAATAAAACGTAATGAAATCTTAACCTGTTATTCATATTTTCTTGTGTACGCAGTCCCCCCTGTGTGCACACTACTAGGAAGTCGATTTTCAATTTTAAAGAACCTTAAAATTAAGATATTTTTTTAAAAAATCTCATGAAATAATTGCATTATATTTGTATTTATTTTGGGCACATCTGGTTTGATATCAAAAAAATGGTTCCTACAAAGCATAGTCTGGAAGCTTACGAATTCAACCCTTTTTTCGAAATTACAATCGAACTTCAGGAAGTATTTTTAATTTACTACCGCTTTTAGTATTATTATAGGCTATGTATACCATACAAGAATATATTTCGTTTTTCGGGAATAATTGATATGTTCGTGCGCGTGCGAGAGATGCATTCGCCAGCGGCTCGCGGCTGCCCGACGCAGCGTGACGATTCTCGGAAACATTTAAGGTACGGCTCCACTGAACGCGATTTGCCATTTTACGATTTTATTAAAACTATAGAATAAATATGATATGGCCCCACTGGGAGCGTTTTGCGTTTTGCGTTTTACGATAAATCGTTTTTAATGCAAATAAATCAAAATAGTTTGTTTTCTTGCGATTAATCGCTTTTGAAAAGCTTACCAGACACCTTGTCGGTTGATTCAGAAAAATTAGCTGCAGCAGTTTTTTAAAAGAACCGATTTTGAACCCTCGTCATGCTGGACATAAAAATAGGACAATTATTCAACAGTGTTGGTCTGATTTAAGTAAAGAAATGATTTTTTAGTTTAGAAAAAAAGAGTATGATATTCACCTTCCGTTTCTCTATTTTTATTTAACTCGTGTACCCATAAACGTTCTTTAAACATTTCAAGTTTTACTTCTATTTAAGCAGAACTTTCAGATTAAAAGTATTTTACGCAAGCGGCTTGAAATGAACGAAGTCATATTGGCAACTAAAACTATTCACCACAAAACAATAAAAACGCGGAACTGGCCCCACCAAAATTGTAAAAATCACTGGAAAATATCGCTCGCATCGCAAATCGCGTCCAGTGCGACCGTACCTTTAGCCTATAAGGATTACTGGATATGTATAGAAAAATAACTATAATATATTATAGTTAATAATATATAAATATATATTATTAATATTAATATTAATCTTATTTTTATATAATGTGGAACAATAATAATGATTATTTCTAAAATTATACATGTAATAATAAATAAAACACATAAGGTATACACGTATACCTAGATCTCTGTTCTACTAGATCCCCATGGTTATCTAGATTCCCTGTGGTAAACTAGATCTATGGTAACTAGATCCCCAGGAGTCAATTAGTTCCCTTGTCAACTACATCCCCTTGGGCCATCCAAATTTATATATACAAGCTTAAGATTACCAAATTTATATATATATATTTTAATGAGAGTACATCACAAGCAGCTTTAAGGCTTAATTTTAATTACATAAGGATAGTTCTCACATGTATTTTTTTTTCAATCCACAAAAAATAATATTCTTTTTGTTTATTTAAATGGTAGCTAATGGTAATATATTGCATTAACCCCCTCCAAATGAACAAAGGACATATTACCGCTGTCCACTATGCAGAATTGAAATCGAAATCTACTATATATTATCATGAAAATTATAATTAATTATTTTTCTTATAAATTAAATACCAATTAGCTCTAAACCTACTTTCATTTCTAATAAATTTAACACATTTTTTTATATGACATACATTTAAATTTAACTTGGTATTTGAGCAAGTTCAACACATTTTCTTGATATATCATATAACATATATAGGTACATGAGTAGCTATATTGAAATTAAAATTGTTACAAACATGTGTTCATTATCAATTATGATAAAAATATTAAATAAAACTTACAAATACTTTGCAAGTATTATACATGTCTATAAGTATACCTAACACATTTATTAAAAATACTACTCAGTCTCTATACTCACTATATATCTATATACCTACTATACTGTATCACTGTTACAAGTTACAACAGTCCACAGTCCACATAATGATAGTTATTAAGAAGTTTTTAGTTAATTAAAGTAATTATTATTAAAAATAAAACGCAAAATTTACTTTTGAAATTACTGAAATAAACGATTACAGTCTCCAAGTTGACATTAATATAATAAAGAGTTAAAATAATATAAAATAATTTTAATTTAATTTATAATACTATCATAGATTGCCGCCACAAAAGGGGATATCAAGTAGATCAACGGTGAACGCAAAATGAGTAATTTAGATCCCTAACTAGGATAATGTCAACTAGTTCCCTTGGTTATTTAGATCTTCTGTCAATTAGATCTTGTTGTGCCATTTAAATCATGGGGATTTATTTGGACGGAGATCTAGATGGCCGTTCACCCCCATATATACTTAAATAGGAAATATATTACCTATAATTTATGAATCATTTCATTTCAACACTTCGTGACGATCAGCAGAGTTTTCTGTAAGTATGTAGTGTTTTGTGTTCTTTTTTTTATTTTATTTACAAAATAGGTAAAGACGCATTTTGGGCGAAAAATTAGATGCAAACTGAGTGCACCTAAGACGAAAAAATATCAATTGAAAAATTTACAATTAATAAAGAAAAAAAGTGATATAGATGGCTGCGATGATCAAGTAATTATAAAAAAAATATATAAAATTTGGAATAATAATATTTTAAAAATTGAAAATTATTCAATATTTTTTTATTTTAATTGTAACTGGAAGATACACATTTACCAGTAATTGAAAATGTTACGATGGATGATAACAATATAGAACTTACTACTGTCACTGGGTAAGTAAAAAAGTTTATTAATCATTGTAAAATTAACAGTTGTAGAACGTATTGAAGTTATAGATACTATCTTTTTTATAATATGCTAAATGCTTATATATTATCGACGGCTATAATAAGTAATAACATACAAAAAGATGTAACTTATAAAGTATTTTTTTATAAATTACTTTCTCATAAGTTGTACGTATCACAATTAAAAAAAATCAAAAATTGTAAGTCACAATTTTTTTTTTTTTTTTATAAGCGTTTAATGTTTAAATTATTACGAAAAGTATTAAAATCTCGAAAATGTGCAAGTTATTTTATAGTTGAAAATTTATAAAATACTACAGTAAGATATAATGCTACAATACATAAGATATATGCACGTACGTAAGTATAATGATATTTGTATAACATTTTAATTATCATCATCGTAATTCCAGGAATTTATTAAACTGTCGGCGGGTAGGCGGTGGCATGTGATAATGGATTACACACACTATAATGTTTATTTACTACTCACGCAATGACACAGTTTAAATGTACGTGTGATATGAATTGTCTAAATATTACTCCTTAAAACATTGTATGCTGAGCCCACTTAAATCGTGGTTACATTACTACACAATTAATGTTTTAGACGCCAAATATTAAATTGGTACATAGTCGAGAACGAACCACTAGATGGCACCATTCAATCCGTCTATGATTCAAATTTAAATATACTTAGAATATCACATTTTTTTCCTATTTACTTTCGTATGTAGATTTTTTTGGTGATGTTTCCTAAAATGGTGCTTAGATGACTTTATTCGAAAAAAATAGATAAAAAGGTCACATGGCTTTCTGATACATTGTTCTTACTGACTACTTAGCGTCTTAACACCCGTAATATAAGAATCAAAATTTGAATATAATTAGAATATCGTATGAAAAACAGTCCTAATTAACTTTTTTTAATCAAGATACAAAGAACTATGTTTTTTACTAAGCTATGTGACCTTTTTCAAGTAGTTTCATCGAATAAAGAATTTTCCTGGATTTCCGAGTATATTAATTATATAGTGTGATATACCTTACGGAACATCGCCAAAAAAGGTAAAGTTTTTTAAAAATATAATACATGTCACCTGAAAACGTATTTCACTGCAATCGTGCGGAAAACAGTCATTGTATCACCTAGCTTTGGTTAGCCAACTTGAGTACACGAATTTCTACCCAAACCTTATCTAATTAGGAGGCAAACTTCATGTAGCCCTCTACATTGTTATATATTGATTTCAGAATATCACCAAAAATAATTGCATTTTAAATCCATTTTTGTGATTTCATTACTTTTGCATATTATTACATAACCCATCATTCACGCTTTTTTTGCTCTGTGTTTGAATTCCATTCAGGTTATGTCATTTGTGTTTAGTAGATTGTCCATTACGCGCATAATGGTGGGTGTGAAGGGTTATAATATCTATAGTGCGTTAAAGGTTTACCGATGTAACTGTGTAATCCTACTATAAACACGTGTCCTTCGCCGATTTGGCCTTTGGTCACGTTCTCACACAAGCGCGTTTTAACGGCTTACCGTTCGGTGCTTGCGCTTTAATATTATATATTGTTCCACGCCATAGTATTTCGCACTAACCCGGTTGATATACCCGCGAACTTGAATCTATGTTCTGTAGTCGAATCGCAGCAATGCAGATGCAGGCCAACGGCTAAAATTCAAATTTAAAACACTATAATATTGTCATATAGATTATAGGTTCAAGTAATATGTAGTGCGTCAAACTTTTTGTATAATATTTATTAATAACTTAAATTTAGGGGAGGATGTAATGGTATACTGATTATTTTTATTAAGACTGTTTGTTCTGATTCATGAAATAATTATTCTTCATACATTTATTTAGTTAATTGTTTTTTAATAAGATAAAGTGTTATACAATACAACTCGTTACTTGAAATCATATAAATTATTAACTCAAGCAAATGATTCTACGCATACAGCGCATGGTAAGGGTTTTTGAATCAAAGGGGGGAATTCCACAATTGGTTAAAAAATAATTTTATTTCTATTAAACAATTACAGTGGTAAATTGAAACATTATTAGTTAAAAATAAGAAAAATTCATTTTTGACAAAAATTAGTTTTATGTAAATATTCTCATTTTTTGTAATTTTTCTTTTTTTTGCAGAATATTTTGAAAATTACTGGAAATTTTTACCTTTATCCCAACACAAAGTATCAACTAGATCTAATTTGGTACCAGAAACCAAACTCAAATTTTAAGCATTATTTTTTAAAGTTAAAATAATGCTTAAAATTTGAGACCTAAAAATATAAAAAGGTTTCTGATACCTAGCTTACATAATAGTTTGTTTTATTAACAAATAATGCAAAATTTTAAGAAATAACAGCAGATTCAGTTCAATATGTTATGCGATTGCGATACCATCATATACGCCGATATACAAACAAACTGCATTTAAAATATTATTCTGATTTTGTAAAATTTGGTTTAATTTTCCGATATTCTGACATATACTTGTATAGATATTATTTTTTTATCAAAAATAGTTATAATATAGGTTTTTATAATTAAATATTTTGTTGATTCTTATATATCATGGATGCTACTATCCCAGTGTCCAAATTTAACGGGTCATGACAAGAGCTTTTTTTTGCTTTGCTTGGGTGAACGACTGCGGTGGTCTTTTGCTATAAAAAGCAAAAGGGTGGAAATTTCTTTACGTCCTAGATTCTTAATGTGTTGGTATTCGGAAAAACTGTTTTTTGTGGAAATAGGATGCTTGGGTTTGAATATAGGTTTGGTCTGCTTGAGGATGATCTGGTTTCGAACATATGATGGAATGCCTAATATGATTCTTGTGTCGATATTTGGACAGCCTCGAGAGTTTTCCATTGAGAGGACGAAATGACAAGAGCACTCAAAAAACAAAGCTTTATACCAATTACCAACAATTCTATATAAACGTGGTCAGTATTATTTAATCACGGTCTATGCACTGCAGATACTCTGTATACAACATATCTGTCTGACCACCTGTATGCATACTGAATACCGTATACTGCAGTCCACAAATACTTATGTATACGATAGTTTGTATAGATACTATGTCGCATCCAATTCGTGAAATCAATATTTTCATGAACTGGATGCCCAGATAGACAGATTTAAATATCATAAAATTAATTAATAATCACCAGTCTCGTTTATAAATAATAAATGTATTAAAAATAATGCTATTTATACATAATATATTGTTATATTTTTGTTCATAAAACAAAGTAAGTAAGTATAGTTTAATTAACCTATAAACTACAATAATTAATTTATCTTGCAATAGTTACACAAATTGTACAATAGTTATTGTACTATTGTCCATTTTATGAATCCGAGGTGCATATTATATATATTCATTCAAATTCACAATATGGATGAATTTCACAATCTGACCATCCACTTCATGAAAAGATTGATTTGCGACATATTATACATTTTAAAAATAACTGTACTCAAACACATAACCATATGTCCATATCACTATAAATTATTATAATATAATATGTATATTCCAACGTAGATCCCAATCAGTAATTTAAATACTTATTATTATCTAAATACTTCACTCTAATATTACATACTCACTCTGATACTCATATTATTCAAATATATTAAATAGATTTACGATTACTGTACTTACGCGGTTATAACTTTTGCGGTATCTATATATAGTATAGATTATAACTTATATATTATATGGCGTGTTATTAAATATTATAGCTATTTAAGCACCTCTATACATTTTATACTGTATTAATGTATAGCTATTAATTATTATGGTTATTGTAATACAAGCGTTTTACCACGCCATCATTATGCGCGCATAATTCTCGACATTTTGGCGAGTTCCGTTACTCTCCATTAGGCGGGCGTTTTTATTATACTACTCCCCAACACATTTCATCCGGTTCTTATTTGATTATTATTATTATCGTTATTATTTTTTTTATTATTATTTCTCGCGTGTGTGTGTGCGCGAGCGCGCGCCCGCGTTGCAGTGGGAAAAAACGCAGCCACCGCCGGCCGGCCGTCCCCTATATAATATTCTCGTGTAGGGTCGGCGTCGTTACTTTTGGGCTTTACGTGAACGCGCGGCGGCGGTACTCTTTCAGTGCATTTTAAAACAATATGTCACGCGGGTGCGAATATAGTGTCGGCGGCAGCGGTGGTGGTTTTTACGTCTCGGTGAAGGGCCGGCGACGGCCGCCGCTCACGCGGATGGGCACCGCGCAGACGGACGTGAAGTGCGGGGCAACGGACAAAGTGGCAATTGAAATCGGTCCCGCGCCGCCCGCCCCGCGTAGATCATTCTCGTGCTCATCGATTGTGTATACACGGACAATATTATTATATATTAACACGGGCGCGATACGATCCCCTCGGCGATTTCAGTGCCGCCACTGTAGATGTTTGTATAGGCGGGGGCGCAAGCATGTTTTTTTTCAAAAAATCTGTTTGGTGGTCAGAATCAAAAACACATTGGACTAGTGATACAAATAATTTGTCACTTGATGAAATCGTAATAAATAATAATATATATTTAGTTTTAAATCAACCCGGATGGCTGCACGGTAACACGCACTGAATGATGGCCTTAACTGGTACTATTATTATCATTCCCCCTCTCATACCATTCAAAAACCCCGGTAGTTCAGATACTGCATCTTGATGTTCGGTTTTTGGCTGCAGCGAAAGCCGTCAAATATCGTATGTAGTCTATACTCTATAGTTGTGTGTAAATGCACAACGTAAGTATATAGTATATACAGGGTGATTAACCAACAATGCTTACTCCCATTTTTTCCTTAAATATTTAATTTATTTGAATAATAATTTTTTTATGTACTTCAAGGACCATATTTTCAATTATTTGGATTTTTGATATCACATAAGAAGTGTTTTGTACTCCTGTGGCAAATTTTGTAATTGAAACTTTTTTTTCAAATGGTTATTATAAGCAGAGGATTGTTACATAAAAATTTGAATTAGAATTCGAACGAGCATTTTTCGTGTTATTAAAATGTGGATAATAGATAGTCCTTAAGAATGCAAATCGTTGCAAATGTACATTAGAATTTAAAATGTTGAAAAAATCATAATATACCTAATTAATATAAACATAGGTACAGACGTCAGACATACAGTATACAGTATAATATAGAGTATCTATTTTAGATATTTTTTCAATTAACATCACAAATAATTTAATAGTCTTATTCAGTATAAGGCAAGGATGGTGTAAACACGGACTTTTTAAAGTAGCTTAACTATCGCGTTGAAGGGTCACCATCATTGGCGAAGAGGGTCAGTGAACGAAAGGGTATCAATGGAATAAACCGATTATAACGGTTTAGTAAACAAAAGGGTTTAGATCGAACTTTGTAATAGATACTTTCGTCTCCTTATACTGTTACTTTGTACCCTTCATACATTTACTATTTGGGCCACCTATGTGGCTACGACGCTACGTCCTACACAAACTAGTAGGTACCTACCTATACGTTATTACTTATAACAAACATAATATATTAATATGAAATAGCTTTATCATTATAAATAAAACATTCTATCCAATAGTAATATTGAGGTAGATTGATATTTGATAGGAATGAATCTATTCGGGGATATAGGATTTTATAAAAAAAACCCGGCAATTTGTATTTTCTTACATTTCATTTTAACTTAATTTGTACTTTATGATCACTGGACATAGGCAAAATCCATACCTACCATAAATATACGGAATAATATTTTTTAAACTGTATTTTTTATTTTAACATGATAATACTAGAAAAGGTATGTTTGTACTTTTCTATTAATACACAAACACCTATGAACATGTTTTATATGCTTTCTCAAAAGTTGGAAAATAATATTTAATAGAAAATGAAATAAATAAAACTTCAGATACCTTTTAGAAAACATATTTCTACACCCTCCATGACATCATCATTTTCCGTCGAGATTTCGCCTAAGTAAGACGTTCATAATCGTTGGCCTTCATTATTATGAGGTACTGCCGGCCACTGACCATCGAAGATGAATAACGGCTTCTATTACTTATTTTTAACGCACGAGTAGGTGCGTATTTACAACGCATGCAATACAGTGAGAGGGGAATTTGAAGCTGACAAAGCGGTTTTCTCTCTCTCTCTCTCTCTCTCTCTCTCTCTCTCACCCTCTCTCTTTGTAAGTATAGTCATCCTCACGATAATATGAGACAATTAATAAAACTCAAGAACAACAATGTGTAAGAGCAGGTGAGAACCATGGCGTGTTCAGAGATCATTTTTAACGTAATATTGGGGAGTACGAGTATATATAGAGTGCCAGAATAGGGTAGGAAAACCTGCTATATTCCCATTCTCCGGGCCCCTGACAACTTGTAATAAAATGGTCAGCCCATATACCTAGCTATAGATCGTATAATGAATGTAGGTATAGAGTAATAATTTTTACTGTTCATAGTTTGTTTTAATATGGCGATTGGGCATGCATAGGCATAATTGCAGATACATGCATGTATGATTCATAAATTATTGAATTAAATGATGCTGAAAAAAATTGGAATAACAAATAAACTTGCAGAATGCAGATATGTTTTTCATGAGGTGGTACTAGTACACCATACTGTACTATTGTAGTCGGGTGTTTTGATATTTTAAATAAAAAATCAATGATGAATTGATAAATAATTGTTTTTAATAACTGATACAGTAGGTATTAATTATTAAACATAAATTAAGCACCCGCGTTCCGTTCAAAATTATGCAGTAATAAAGCTTAAAAACAAAACGGCATAAATTTATTAAAATTATTTTTGGAAAGATAAAAATCACTAAGTACATATTACACAGCTTAAATAACTTATATAACCTAGAACCTTTGAATTAAATTTAAAATTTAGATATTTCGCTCAAGCATTTTTATACCGATTATTATTAAGGTATCAACATATTACGGAGTTCAAATGCATCTACTTACACTATTTAAACTAAATAATAAAACAGATACCTATTCAAAGATTAAGTTTTTTAGCAGTAAATATATGTTTCATCACCTAGTTATAATTCCATAATATTATATTAGTTTAATTTCTAAATTTGTATCGAAGATATAACTTTCATTTTAGGCGGACATATTTTTTTCATTTAACATGCAAGTTGTTTTACAGTTTTAGCCGTTTAGGGTTACTAAAACTCAAGGAAATGTTATTAATGTATTGAAATCGTTCATTCGGAAGTCGCGAACAGGATTTAAGAAATACATGTAAGACGGGATGGCTTTTATTTAATCCGATTTACGACTATTGGTCTTTTCAAATCTTTATATTGCGTTGGACGTTTATCTGGAAAAGCTGTGGTCAAACATCGTACTTCAATAGTGAAATTCCCACGTCTATTAGACATCCATGAAAAGAAATATAACGTATGGTTAACTAGGATAACAAAAATAGTTTACTATATATAACGAATAACTTATATAATATACAAAATATTATTTCAAATGTTTCATATTATAGTATTTGTAGGTAGGTATCTATAAATGATGAATTATTAATCGCAAGGCTTATATAATTATAATCCTGATTATTTTTACCCTCTACATAGGTACGGCAAATGCTATAGTACCTGCGATGTTTTTTTAAAAACATTAACCTAACTTTCAACACAAACAAAATAATTGATAACAATGCAATGGTTTTCTTATTAAAAAAAATAGGTATCTCGTATCTACATCCTAGAAAAATATTTTTTTTTTTCAAAAATAGCTAATTAATTTATCAACTGTATGTTAAACATACATTTTGGATATTTATTTCAATATAATTGTGATACAATGTTAAATGTACAAAAGTTGATTTTTGAGCAAGTATACAGTATTATAATTTACACAAAATTTGTTCATTTTAGAATAAGTTCTATTAAAGAAAGAGCCTATTTTTGTGTATAATATCTACATCACGCGACTACACTGTGTATAATAATAAATACTAATTTATGAAAAATACAGTGAAGTACCTTATGTGTTTAGATGCTGCACCAACTAAAAAATGTGTAATATGCAAAATTACAACCTTAGTTTGTTAATAAAATTTTAGAAGCATAATAATTATATTATAAAAGTACCTTGTCGATACCTAACTGAGTTATAACTTATAACTATCGTCCTATCGATATAACGTAATGTGAAAACGTAGGCACCTAAATGCTTCAAACGCAAAATCTTCTTTTCAGAATTATAATACATAAAATACATATAGTTTATCTAAAGGATTACTATAGCTAGTAATACTTACATAGTATTATAGTAACTAATATTAATATTTTAATAGTTTCTTTTTGTAACATAATTTATGCTGATAATTTTTGAGATTTAAGAAAATATTTAGGTAACAAAATACAAAAAACACATTCGGATAAAACAAACAACAATAATTTTAAAAAAAACATTTCAAGTAGATTGTTGTCACGATTCTCCCACGGTGACAATCATTGATTTAATAGTTTTATTTAAAAAAAAAATAATGCATTATATTGGCTGTATACTAAACCAGCAACAAGTACCTACTTGCATAATGCAGTAACGTATTGATTTGCGCCCTAATAAAACACTAGTGAATTATTAAATAAATATTACGGGTACACTGAACAGACGTTTTAGGCGTGTGCTATACACGTGCTGGAGTTTGTCAAAACATTAGTTTTGTCACTATGCATATTGTATATATAGGCGGTTATAGTTGGCTATAGTTCAACCAAGATTTTGAATGGATTAAAAATAAGTTTTTTCATTGCATTTATTGGGGTAGGTATTGAAAAATATAAACTTGATATAACACAAATATAAATGAATAAAATGATAAAAAATTAAGTTCAGCTATCTAGTTTATTCTAGCAACAAATGACCAATGTTTGATAATATTAAATATTGAACTAATAATTTAATTTGTCTAATTATAAAATAAACGTTTTATGATGTATCCAAAAGAGTTTTTAGTACACATTATATACATTTTTTTATTTTTTATCAATCAAATTAAACTGTTAATGTTTTAAATGTTTTAATATTTAAACAAAATAAAATACATAAATATCCATTGTTTGAATATTGGCAATATTGAACAATGAAGGTGAAATATAAATTTAGTAGTAACTATACAATAAGTTATAAATATATAAAGTATACATAATGCATGAATTTATTATAATATTATATTATTTATTATTGAGTAAATATAGAATATACGTTTGATATTCAAAAAAAAAAAAAAATGTTAAATATTTCATTTGTAAGTATTAAAAGAAAAATTTTATATTTACTTAATAGTTAATTAAATTTCTTATTATATTTTTACTTGCGATATTTATGTTATCAAAACATATGTTTTTTAGCTATTTATCTGTTAAATATTTAAAAGCTTAGTTTTAATTTTTATATGTAAAAAAAGTGATAACAGTTGATAGATTTACTTCTTTAAAATATCAACTATGTTAATTTGATCACAAATTTATGAAAAAAGTGAGAACCGCCTTTCGTGATTGTTAGGTTAGATATATATTTTTATAAAAATATGTTACAAAATTTTTGTTTCATTTTGTATGCACTCGAAAATTGAATCCACTTTTTTGCAGATTTATCAAGTAATTTAGATACTTATTTTATAACAATACAGACTGAGGCCTGTAAGATATCCCAATTTATCTCCGTTGACTCTATAAAATAATAATATAAAATAAACAATTATCTTTAATAAAATAATTACTGATTTAATTACATTCGCAATTTAGGCAGGTACTTGATCATTTATAATTGCATGAAATGTAGGGCAATTCATATTTTAGTAACATTATCAATTTTTAATCCACGTCTATTAAAATTGCAATCCATATTTCAAAGTATATCAAAGGTAAAATTATTTCAACACTAAATATTTTGGAAACCTAAATCGTTGGAAAAATTGCAAATCTAAAAATCTGGTAGCATTTACTAATTAATATTAGTAAAATGTAATTATATAATAAAAAAAATATTAAATATTATAATAGCACTTACTTTTCAATGGGGTTTCGCATATCACGTAAATATCGTTTAGGAACACGAAAAGTTTCTTCAACCCAATCATAGTTTATACCATCATCAAAATAATCAAGATAGTTAATATCCATATTTTTAAGTAGTAAAAAATAAATTAATTAACATTTTCGTTTATCTTTTTATTAATGCACGAACTAATTTATGTTGTTTATAAAAATACCTATTTCATCCTGAGTTATCAACACCTAGTGACAATTAAGTATAAATAAAGGATGTCTTAGATTTTTCTCAAGTTTATCTTAAAATTATTCTTAGTGGCATTTATAAATACCAAAACTTAAGATTTATTTCAGTCAAAATATAACTTAAATATTTCTTAGTAAAATATCGTAAGTATGATTTATAAATAGCAATAATTGTTTTATGTTTAAATTATACTAAGATTTTTCTAAGTATCGTCTATAAATTTGGCCATTAAAGTAATATTCTAAAGTATGTAATACTTTTTGTACCTTGTAGTTTGTACAATATGTACCTATTACACATTTTTATTTTTATCTTTAAATAATACTAACTAATCAGTTTTATAATTTATTTTAAAATACTTTTTTAAGGACGATGAATAGTCTTGTAAAGGATCATCAGAGACAGCGTTAAAAAAACGATAAAGACATAGGTAGGTAAAGCAGGGTATAATGTTTATAATGTATACATACTACATAGTCACTATAATATTATAGACCGCGAGTGAAAGCATACAAACGCGCACGAGCGCATTTGCTTGTTGGTTTCTCGGCGACGATAAATCGGTCCTCGTTACGGTTGTCGCGCGCGCGTGAGACGGCGCTGGCGGTGCGATCATCCCTTACGCGCGGAGGCTCGTCGCGTCTTTCGGCGCGCCGCACCGCACCCACACCGACAGACCGACCGACCGACGGACCGACCGCCACCCGCCCACGCCCCGTGCGCAGTTGACAGTAGGTAACTTATTGTTGGATCAAACAGTCTATATTAATCATGCCGTGGGAACCGCGGTCGGATGCCCTCGATGATGGGGTTGGGGGTTGCGTATATTATAATATTATATATATAGGTAGGTAGCCGCGAACGTAACAGCTGCACAACACAACCCCGCCGTATACCATATTATATACCTAGTCGCGTATATATGTGTGTACATCAGTGTAGCAGTGTCGTGCCCTGGTGTACATAATAATAATAATAATAATAATAATAATAATAATAATAATATTATGTAGGTGAGAGGGCGCGCGCAAATGGGATTATGACGCCTTGGCGATGGATAGATTCATTAGCGACAACGACCGCGGTGTCACCTGACACCCGGCGGCAATCAATCAAGCTTTCGCGCTGACAAATATATATACTCGACGACGGCGGCGGTGGCGGCGGTGGCGTCGTCGTCGTCGTCACTGCTGCAGTATAATATACATATTATATGATGTATACTGCCACCACCGTGACACGGCCCAAATCAAAAGACCACGTCCCGGTGACGTGATAAATAATTATACGTCGTGATGAAGACCCGTTTCTCGTTCACTTATTTATCTCTCTTCTTCCTCCTACATATATTATTATATTATTGCTTTTCCCTTACATGTTCACGATATATTTTTGTTGATACCTATAAGTTGTACTCTAAACTTGTGTATAATATATATACATATATATATATACCTATGGACTATGCGCTTTTCCCCACATTTTTATCCAGCACCGCGGCGGTGATGTTTTTCATGTGACGCGTGAATGATAAGGTAATAAGGGTAATTTATATACCTGTAAATTATAATAGATGACATTATCATGGTGTATCTATATTATACACTCGGCCGAAAGGTCACAGCGTTTAGCGTAGTAGGTTTGCCGAAAGTGTGTACAGCTGTCAAAAGATGCATTTGTATGTGATACTTATAGGCCCGAATATAATGGCCGTGATGTATTTTTGATTAGGATTTCGAACTGTAAATTATATACTCAATAACTATACCTGTATGCTTAACGTTTAGAAATTAGAAAATATGTATTATGCGATACATAATGTTCGTTAATACTTGGTCAAGTAGAAATACTATAATCAAGTAGACACTATATTATATATTAATTAAAATTTTACATTGCAATTTATAAGAATTATAGAATAATGTCAAATATCTGTTGATTGTTGAATATAAAATATTATATATTACATGCTTTATGTTTATAGTGATGGACTGCGCACGCAGGTGATAATCGTTTTCACCAAAAAAATGTTTGGAAACCAATGATTTTGATTTTTAACCAATGTATAAATGTAATAGTGCTTGAAATACGTAAATAATCGTACAATAATGAGCAGCAATGTCAGTCGATAATGGCTATACAGCTAAATAGTTTATTTTAATTACAACTATGTGACTTTCTAAAAGCTATAGTTTAATAATATATTTAATTGTCTTAAGTAGGTATGTTTATTTTTATCATTAGGTTTTAATATATTTTAATATGAACGGTAAGCGATTTTTAGAAACAATAATTTACCTATTTATTTTTGTACCTATTTACTTACTATAATAATTAATACGTGCACTATGTTTTTTTTTAAATTCAATCAGGTATTATTTATAAAAAAAATAAATTTCTGTACATTATATGATGGTATGAAATTATACATAATAATAAAATAATATAATATATTAGGCATACATAATTTAATGATTAAAACATTCTTTTTATTGTCGCGTGTGCACATACTATTTTAATACATAGTCACAAACGCGTCTTGAATGATACATTCACAGAATACTACAGAAAGAAATTTTTAATTTTCCCAAAATTTCGGGGATCCCCTTCTAACAGCTCCCCTCACCACTGTCTACTCCACAGCGGCTGCACGCGCCAGAGTAGTTGTTATAGGTAGGTTGTTATACGTACAATCATTGCGCGCGACGTGTATACGTACACGGGATTTGATGGGTTGATCCGTATCATGTCAAGCGGTCAGGCGAATGAAAAGCGGTGGAAAACGGACAACGGTAATCCTGTACAATGGTTACAGAGTGTCGGAACGGCGCGCGCTTTTCTGACCCCGACCCGCGCACCCGCTGGGCTCGATAAAATGGTTTTTCATTGTTGTGTGTACAGGATGCATCCGCGGTAGTACATCCGAATCATTCGCGAGCTGTTTAACATCTTGCCACGAAGGCTCGCACAGTCGCACGTATTCGGAATTATTTCGATCGCACGAGCATGCACATAATATATAATATAGATATTAACACACAGCACCGCAAAATGCCAAACGCACATATAGCATGAATGTAAAATTAGTATAAACAGCACCAATACATCGAATTATAAAAAGCACTACATCGAATTTTTTCCCCTCTAAAATATGGCCGTCTCGGCTACCAATATAAAGTATTCAACAGAATAAATCAAGTTGTAAGCACATAATATAATTAATATTATGTGTCATATACCTGTACACTTTTGAAAACTTTAGTCTCCACCTCAATCATCGTATCAATCATATAATAATAATTATTATGAGAGAAAACACGATCGCATAAATAATATCAGTTCAATTATTGAGATTTACTTAATGTGTCAGAAAGTCTATATGTAACTGGTATATTGTATAAAATATATTTAATATGTGTATCTTTCGGCCATCGCATTTCTTAAATACATATGATATTATATTATGTATATAGTCGTGCGGTACGTCCGACTTAAATAGTTTTGGTAACTGGGATATATATACCGCCTATACGCGGTGATAGATTTTGATTTTAACGACATTCGTGAAACGCATTTGTAGCACCCTGTATTATGGAGCGCGTGATGCAAAACGTGTGTGCGTTTGTGTGTTTATGTGTACCGGTAGATAACGATTTGGCCACTGTTGTGCAGGGGTCACTACGTATGCGATTTACCTGTGGGGTAGCGGAAAGGGTAGGAAACGAGGGTTGCACAGTGGCTAAGTCGTTTCCGTGCCGACACGCCACAAAGTTCTATAGCGACGTTAAGCTTTGGTCGCCGCCATCTTACCACGCGCTGTGCCAGAAAAGTTGCTGTATATAGTTCGGTGCTCCTTTACACCTGCTCTATTATTATTGTTTATTATTATCTTACTTTGAAAACAATAAGTTATCAGAATCATAATGACCTAATAATGGTCACAATAAACTCAGACTTTTAGATAGAATATAACAGTGGTTCCCAACCTTTTTTCTTCTACGCCTCGCTTGTAAATTTTCAAAAATCTCATGCCCGGCCTCCCCTCCTTAAATTAGAGTTTAGACAATTTTTTTTTTAGCGAGCTGTATAAATAAAGTTTACAAAATAACTATATAATTTAATATACAACAGATGACTTATTTCTATTTGTTGGATTATTTTAAAAATAAAATATAGATAAATCAACTTTATAGTTAATAATTTTATCTTTATATTTTTGAATACAATTTTATAAATATTTTTATGTTAGATATTATTGGTAAAATTAATTTAATGAGAAATTTCAGATTTCAGAATTGTTTTTTCTCATCAAGTCCATAATCCACGGGATCGTTATTTCATCACTATTATATTCCCCAGTGTAGTATCTAAATTCCATCCTAAAAGGGAATTCCTCCCCCCACTGGTTGGGAACCATTGAAATATAATTTATAATATAATTAATTAATTATTTAGGTGTATTTTTCGATACAAAAATGAATTTCAAGAAACATATCAATAAAATAAAAAATAAAGCTTCCTCAAAATTAGGTTTCTTAGAACAAAACTATTCTAATTATAATTATCATTCCGCCATAAAAAAAGCACTTTTCTATTGTACATTCTTAGCTAGAATATGCTACATTTATTTGGTTTCCTAGTTCCATAATTCTAAATCAAACTCTTGATTCTATTCAAAATTCTTTTTTATAATTTCTATCATTTAAATGCAATGTTAATCGCCCTTCACATTCCAGTTATGAAGGAGTATCAGGATTTTTTAATATTCCTAATTTAAGAAATCGTAGAAAATATCTATCTTTTATTTTTCTCTTTAAATTATTAAATAATAAAATTAAATGCCAAGAAATATTAGAAAAACTAAATTTTAAAGCAAAACCCTCATAAGAAATAAAGATTTATTTACTTTAAAAAATATACATTCTAATTATTCTTCTTCCTCCTCGATAAATTCGCTAATGTCAAATGCAAATTCAATAAAATTGGATTTGTTTTCTTGCAATATATATGATATTAAGTCAACATTTAATGTAAAGGTTATTTAAAATATACTTCTACTTAAATTTTTACTTTACCTCTTTCTCGTATATTATATTTAAAATTGTATTGATGTAAGTTATTATACTGTATTTATTTCTACTATCATTTTAATTATTCAGTGTTAATTCAGTTAAATTATAATTATATTAATATTTTATAATTCCACTTGTACTATATTATGTAATCAGTAAACTAATGTTCATCATATGTTTTATAATACTGCAACACTATATATTACTATTGTAAATGGATTTATTCCGCGAAAATAAATAAATAATATGTTATTAAATTGCATCATGTATCCAATACATTGTTATTACCTATAAATTAATAATAAACAATCATAGTATTATATTAGTTGATGCATTTACAGTGCACAGGTGAACTTTTATTTTATAATTCATAATTTTGATTTATAAGACATTTTGTGGCATACTATGGGTTACATCAATTAAAAAATTATAACTTTAAGGTTAAATAGAAAAATAAATTCACACACATATACAGATATATATGTAATATATTTTATAACATATGAATTTTTTTTTTATTGATTTAAAAAGTATCGGCATCCAAGGCCATTTGTTTAAAATTTTATATACTATTTACACTTGACTTAAATTAAGTTGTATAATTTAGTTTCCTTAGTCGATAATATTTATGTTGAATTGTTTGGTCGTAATGCTTCTCTTATCTGTTGTGTTATGCGGTGTTTGTTTCTTATATCTTTATATTTTTGGCATTCTGTTATGATGTGCCTAATTAACAGTGTAAACTATAAATGTATAATCCACTCAGTATGTTTCACATATTATGGTTGGATAGTTTTTTTTACCATGAGGTGATTGTGGGTCAGGAGCGGATTTATAGGGGAGGGGTTGACGTGGCAATTACCCCCCCCCCTTGTTTTTTTTTAATTAGTTAATTTTAAAATTATTGAATATTTATTATGTATAATAATAATATGGTATATTGTCTTTGTATAGGTAGCATGTTTCATAATAATAAATAATAGTTGTGATAATAGCTATAATCTACTTATAAGCGTTGTACTTATTTTTTCATAAATTACTTAAATAGATTATGGCCAAGTTCATTGTACTTTATATATCACTCAAAAATATTCTTACTAGCTCCCTTCCCCTTAAACCAGCTTCAGATCCGCCCCTGTCGTGGGTTATGAATGTGTGAACTATTTGAAGGCGATCTATAATAGTTTCGTTATTCCTTTTTAGATCTGGGTTTGTCATATTTGAGTTTTGTTTTTATTAAACTTATTTAGTTTTATGTTTTCGTTTACTCAATTTTTTTGTCATTTAAGATTTATAATTCGCTGTTTGTTTATTTTTGTCCGCTTATATGCTAATGTTTAGGATTAGAATGTCGGTAAAGATAGCCCCCTTGAACATTTCTTAATTAGTTTTTTACTGAAATTTTATTCTACTCTGCCCAGATGTACCCCTAAATATTAAATTATTTATTTATAAATAAAACAATTTGAATTGAAAATAATAATAATTACAGGTGTACCTACGTTTTATCATTAAAATAGGTATCTAATAATGAGCGTAATATATTATAATAATAATGTTCAATCAGTACGTGTGTGATTTCCGTCCGATTCACGCGTGTGTTCTCGATCACCATTTATCGTATTTCTTTGCGCTCTCAATAATAGTAACACATACTTCGAATTATGCAATACACTACAATTAAAAAAGCATTTTGTTATACTACGCCCCCCCCCATAACCAAATAGATAACAACTACATCTACCTTTATATACACCATCATGATATCCATGGATAACCCTGATTCATTCATACCCCCTAATCTACAACCTAGTACATACAAAACATTCGCAGAAACAACAGCAAACTCATCCTTTCCAAAAAAAGACTAAGCAATTATCTTCAATACAGTAAATGATATGCCACAAAGTGAGTATATCAAAGCATTCAGCCAGCTTATATTGCCTAATAACATAAAATTCGCTTCGAGTATTTCCAACAATAGATTTTGCATTTATTTCGCCAGTAGGCAGTAAGAGTATCATTGACCATATTATCTCAAAACAATCCTATATCCTTATAAAAAAACATAAAAATTACTTATCGTCGGTTCATTACCCGGCAAAACGAATCATCATATCTAGCGTGCAGCAATCTATCCTCACGACATAATTATAAAAGCTGTTGATAATATCCTCATTAAAATATTATCACCCATTACATTTATGAAAGCCGGTTTCTCAAACAACGAATACAGCCACATAGGCAGTTTCCGACGACAAGTATATTTACACCCCGACGATATCCATAGATTGTCGAGTTCATTATTAATTAATTACGATCAAACCGATTACTGCATATTCTTCTTGGACGACACCGTACTATGCTATATTTGCAAACAAACTGGTTATACCTCAAACCACTGTAAAAAATATATGAATAAAAAAATCTTAACCAAAAGCAATATCAATAGCAATAACTACACTCCGCAGATCTCCGAAAAAATCGATATAGATATTAATATACAACAAGATTCAAATACCATAGACAAGGTACCTTATCAATATAGATCATATTATTGAACAAAATTTTCAATAAATTACCAACAGGCTGATATACTAACAGAAATCAGTTGACCACATAAAAAAATCCATCTCATTATACGCCAGCACCAGTAATACCGACAATGCATTTTTTACAGAGAACCCTATTAGCACGTCAACCACACCGACTAAAACGCAAAACCATCAAACAAATAATAGCATCCTCGCAACAAAGCTATTAGAATCTTAAACCAATGGAAGAAAAGCAAATTCAGGAATCACACACAATACACCCCCAACACCAATTAATAACACAAAAACAAGCAAGCATCCCATTGAAAAATCCAATGCAAATTCTCAACCAATTACCAAAAAAATTAAACGCTCCAACTCCAGATAATAGACAAAACACTAGACCCAGCCATAACTGCTTTTAAAGGAATTCCCAACTTAAAAATTAATTTCATTCAACTCAAGTATATAATAGAAAATATCCTCAGCGTGCGTGATCCCTTCAGTTTTTTAAACCAGTTTGACATAGCTCCGATAGAAATGATTGAAATATTAGACACGATTCGCCCAAAAATAAAAAAAAAACCTTAGTATCAAAAACAGGCTCGCAAGACTATGTGACTTACTACTTGTGTCATCTTACGATGACAATCCTTCTTCAGCATAAAGATAACAAGTAATAAAAAAAAAAATCAACTCCCTAGAATTAAAAAAAAAACTTAACATTTATAAATACTAAAATGCAGCACAACCCAAAAACATCATCCAATGGAACCTCAACGGACCTTATAAAAATATCGATAAAATTAAACTTATAAAATTATTAGAACAAGATAACATTGTAATACTTAATAATAACGAGCAAACCAAAATAAATTCTTCTAATAGAAACCTCTCAGCTATCGTTTAACGTTCTTCACACCTACCATAGCACAAAGACTACACTGGTAAGTATTAAATTAAATATACAATAGTGACCATCTCCTAATCTCTATACAATTCATTTCCAATTCATATCAAACGAATTACTCTTTTAAGTAATGGCGAAACTTCACCTCCAAAATCGGTGCCCAGGTCGATTCCTCACTTGATGTAGAACAAAATCCGTTTATTACAGGGACGAAAAAAACACAACAATATCGATCTCTCCATTAATTCATCTTTAAACACCGATTTAACTTTAATTGCTCACCACTTCGGAAAATATTTCGAAAAATACTTAAGCAATGAAATGTACAGCCTCGACTTCTTAAAGGAGAATGAAAACAGACCATCACCTCAACCCTCTTTAATATCACTCCAAAATATCCACCAGTCTCATTTAAACAGCCCAATAACAATCGATGAAATTTTGCAAGTGCTCAAAAAATGCACCACCAAGAGTACCAGACCAGACAATATCCCTTATAACTTTATTCAAAACTTTATCATCGTACGCTTCAAATACTCCTAAAAAATTATAACACCATCTGGAACCACAACGTATTTTTACAAAATTAGAGAAACAGTATCATTATACCTATATGCAAACCAGGAAAAAAAAATTCTTACCGGAAGATATCGACCCATTTTACATTTAAATACCTTATATAAACTCCTAGATAAAATCGAAACCAACATTTAATATTATTCTTAGAATAGTTTTATTATTTCACTCCCGAACAATGTGGTTTCCGGAAAAATAAAGATACATACAACCGTCTGTCCAATATACACTCAGAAATACACAACACATACTCCGAAAATCAATAATTAGGTATAATTAGTCTAGATTTGATGAAAGCCTATGATACAACATGAAAACCGCACATTTTAAATAGTCTCACTAAAGTACTAAGTCAAAACCAAATGTTCAACTTTATCAGTAATTTTCTTAAAATAAGAACATTTCAAGTAAGAATCAACTAAACTATCAAAGACTTTCTCACAAATTAACGGAGTCCCTTAAGGATCTACAATTTCAGTTAATCTTTTCCTTATAACCATCAACAATATCACACAGAAAATTTCACCGACCGTCTATTCTACCCTCTACGCGGACGACTTTAATATTTATTGTCGAAGCAAAAGTTTAGCAACTGTCCAAGCCCACCTATAACAAGCAATCAACAATCTATAATCTATTTAAATAAACCCAGACATCTAGCTTCACTTTCTAACCTGAAAATCACAATGTACAGTATTCACATACAAGTGCAATCATAACTCTATAAACTTAAAAACGGGTGATCACCAACTAATGAATAATAATATTATTAAAATATTCGGCATTACTTTCGGCAAAAGATGCTATTGGACCCACCATATCCTTTCCTTGAAAAACTTAATTTCTCCACGTCTCAATATTATAGAAATGTTAGCCCATACATCATGGGGTTCCAAAACTTATGTTTTATTAACAATATACAAGTCGCTCATAATTTCTAAACTCAACTACGGATCTTTCATTTGACAAACTGTCCAGCTCTTGCTCAATTTTCACAGCAGAGTCATTTGCCATATTAAAATTGCTCGAGATAATAACTGATCATCACCTATTATCTTCACTGACTCTCTCAGCGCTATCAACAATATAAAAAATACATATAACCCATCAGACATTTGCTTACACATTCAGAACAAAATCTACACGCTACAATACCACAATAACTTCAAAATCAAACTCTTTTGGATTCCCGGACACTTTAATATAAAAGAGGACGAACTCTAATCTCGCAGCCAAAACTGCAATCGCCTCTCCACTATCATCGTCTATACAAATTATTTCATTCAGGGACATACAAACGCTTATAACAAATAAATGTCAACTAAGATGGCACCAGAAATGGACGTCTTATTATGCCAAATTAAATTATATCAAACATAACACCATCAATTGGATATTTCTTACATCGAAATTTACAGAAAATTTGAAGTCATATTAACTAGACTCAGAATCGGACACACGCAAATTTCCCACAGCTTCTTAATGGTTAAGGAAGAACCCCCAATGTGCACATCCTGCGGTGTCCAAGTCACATCTTCACTGAATGTCGAATATACCGCAATATCCGAACAAGTTACAATCTGCCTAAATCACTAACCGAAATTTTAAACAATCGCCCTCAATCCATAGCCAATCTATATCCAACATCATCCAATTTATCATAGCCGCCAATCTTCAAACTAAAATTTAGTTAACACTTAAATTTAGTATACAATATATATAATATACTTTATTTTTCTCTGTAAACCCAATAGCCTATGTTGCCAAGGGTATATACATAATAAAAAAAAATATAATGTTCAATGTACATATAATCATTTGACGATAATGAAAAGTTTTGCATTTATATATTTATGTATATGTTGCATATAATATATACACGGTATTTGTACTTGAAGAGTGCAACATTTATACAATAACATCGTTATAATATTGTTTTCGTTTGAAAAAGAAACCTACAAACTTGTAAGCCGCTGAAAAGCCTTGACAAAATAAATTGCCCGTGCAATAATCGAACCGTATAATATTGGTTGACACGGAAATGGTTAAAAACGCAATGAAAAATTCTTACGTTCCTATTTATCTATACGTATATCATACTAACCTACGTTGTGGTCGCCTTAGCGACCGGCACTGACCCTATTTTATACGTCATGTGACATTTATCATCTTTCCCACTCCATCGTTCTTTTTGCCAGTTTTTTCACTTAACAACACCTTCTGAGTTCTGGCCAACTAATACTTCAAAAAATTTTCCACATATATCTTTGTTGTGTATATGTATTGTGAGTTACAACTTACAAGTCAAATGTGCAGGACGAATTTTAACAGGTATATTTTCGTTAACAACATATAATTTGAAGTAACATTTTGTAAGATTATTAATATTTATGCTGAAAATAATACCAATCATTTTATATACACAGTATGTCAGTATGTAATTTTTATTTTTATATTTTAAACAAAATGTCTTCTGTGTTTATATAGACCTTTATTTCGTAGATCTTACCAAAAATAATTTTTCAGAAAGTTCCTATGAAAACAACTTTAATATCTCTATAAAAATAACCCTCTTTATATAAATTATTCAAAAAAATTAGTTTTAAGTTAATCTAAATTCGCAGGTCTATTCATTGCTAGAGTAGCCAGACTCATAAGCATATACCTATATGAGCACACAAATAATGTTTTTTGAAACTTGTGTGTCATGGTTATGATTAATATACACATTGCACCTAAATTTAAATTAAATTATAATTCATACATGTCTCAAATACTATTGTGACTTTTCTTTAAAAGAAAGTATATTTTTTATTCGTGAATTAATAAATTTTTATTCGTATTTATAAAAAAATAGAATGTTATTATTTTATTTTATGTATACATTTTTTAAAAAAATGTAAAAGTTATGTGTGTAGATTTTAAATTAATCACAGATACAGTATTCAACAATAAACTGACCTAAATTTATTATCACTGGTCAATATTTTTAACTGATATATAACCGATATTATATTTAAGTATCTACAAGACCTATTCCTATTGAAACTTATTGAATATTATTTTAAGTAAATTTGTTGTTATACGATATAATCGTATATAATAATAAAAAACAATTTAATATAATTTTAGATATAATTTCCAATGATTGACAACTATTTAACTATAGTAACATCTAATATATATATATAGCTTAGTTGTTTTTTAAGTTAATTTACTTTTTGTAATTTTTTGATAATTGATCTCTATGATAGATTTACAATTTAATATACTGTAATACTACAGTCCTAGTAGTCCTACTGTATATTATACTAGATGTATGTAGATAAAATTACAACGGTACGTCAGTACAACGAATAATTTACTATATTATAAATTTTATAATTTAAGTAGTGGAGAATTTAGTATGATATAGTATAGTGTACACATATGTATTAAACAAATGGGTTGTATTTAATTTACTGTTATCTTTCATGGTATAAATTATTAAATATAACTATTCTATGGCATGCATATCATACATAATATTTATAAGATATAGTTTATTTAAGTAGTACATTTTAAATTTTACCATAACAAATATTTAGTTTTTATTACAATATTTCTAGATAAATAAAGCTCAAATCATCAGGATTTTCATATTGTTATTATTGACAATCCAATAATACAACTATAAAAATTAATAAACTATTATTTATTTTATATACAACAGTCCAGCTAATGTTTGTAATTTATATTCCTACATCAGCTGATTTTAAAATAACTATTTGCAAATTCAGAGTATTGAATATATTATTCCTACGAAAGAAATAACATAGAGATCCGATTAGATCTGCAATATTAATATCTAGATATCTTAGAAATCGAAATTTAAAAATTCTTAGATAGATTCATCAACAAATCCGTCAAGACTCGCATCTACAATTAAATATAATTTACCCAAAAAGTGATCGAAAAGTCTTGCTGACAGACTAGGATGATGTTAGGCCAGGTTAGGAATCTACGTGACGCATGTGATGATGTGTGACCAGTAAACACTGTTGATTGCGCTAGAATGTGATATATAATATGTACACACCGGATAAATAGAAATTTTATTTGACGGCGTTTAGTGCGCTTTAAGAAGACCAATAAATTACGGTGGCCAACGATTGTTCACAAGCGGATATTGTGTTCTATATTCTTTTATATACATATTATACATACATACACACACATACACACATATATATATAAACACGTTTTGCTAAACTTGTTTGTTTTTGTATACACGGCGTAAGACGGTGGCAAGACGCGTGGTTAAGGTGCGGAAGGAGGACAAGTAAAGGAAAAAACCGATGGAAAGAAAGAAACAGGAAACACACACATACATACAAGCGTCTGTGCTACAAGCTATTACACAAACGGTTGGGATTGTGGCGCGTGGGAAACCGGACACCCGGCTGTTCGCTTTTCGTTTTCGCCGTCGCCGCCGTCGCCGCCTGGCAGTGGGAAGAAAAATCAAAAAGAAAATACGCCCGCCCTCTATATACACACAGCAATTGTATGTGTGTACGCGTATATATATAGTGTATATATAACTTAATTACCCCTTCGGCGTGAATACCGGGCCAGATTATCTTCTCGCGGGATTACGCGACCGACGCTCATTAACTGTCACGCCGTTTTGGCGCGAACAACCGTCGAAATTGAGAAGATTACATTTGCATCGTCGTCGTCATTCGATGGAAAAGTGAAGGGATTTCTTTTCGAGGATTTACTCTCGCTGGCCGGGAGGTGCAGGGTAAACCGATAAGCGACGAGAGACAAAAAATGTTTCGGTTATCATGTAATTAGGTCGTTGAACATTTTGCAACGGATCTCTGCGAGCTTGTCGTCCTATTGAAACCGACGTAATATTGTTTATATTATATTATGCATATATATATATATATATATATATATATATATATATATATATGATATAAATTACACTTATGAATATTTGAATAATAATACTATACACAAATACACGACTGTTTACATTTTTTTACGATATACTTGTACTTTTGCCTTAATTTGGCATCTAATGATGGGAAATTTAAAAATTATGTTTGAATTATTTTTGTTTAGTCAATTTTATTTCAAAATAATCATGATGAAGTTTTAAGATTTGAAAATAAATTAAAATATAGGTACCGGCTAATTTTAAATTCGTCCATGTTTCATTTTTTATATTATTGAATTTTTGTTATTTTTCTCTTATTCTTAAATCTATTTTAAAAGTTACAACGTATTGTTATTTAGTATGTACTATTTATACTGCTGTGTATCACTGTACCAAGTATATTATATTATGCTGTTATATACTCCCAAAACACCGATAAAAAAAAAAATGAATTTATATTTGAATAATATACTGCACTTGTATGTACTTATGAGTGTACCTAATATATATGTACTTGCGCGTGTGTGTTATATGAGTTTTATATTGAACGTAAACATTAAGGTCTGAATAAAGAAAAAAGAAAAAAAAACAAATAACCCATCATCGAGCAGATGATGGAAAGAAAGATCACCCGCAGCCATTCACATTTGCATATATTCATATAAACGTATCAACGTATATGTGTATTGTAATATACGGTGCACCAGTATGTATAGAGGGCAATTTGTTATGAAAAGTAAACGCTCCTTTAATGCGTTTTCGACCCTACTACACCTCAACCACTCTTGTTTATTCAGCAAACCCTTTTACGTATTGTTTTTCGACACATACGTTTTTTACCCTGCTGCAGACTGTAAAAAAAAAGTTGTCACAAGCTAAAAGCACTCATTCTTAAAATGTCCAACCTACATATATTATTACACGTATATGGTTGGTGTGTTATATATTTATATATAAATACACACACACGCCTATAATACGACCTACCGACAGAGTTTGTAATACAAAACAAATTTATTAATGCATATCACATTGTGTTAGCGTATTAAATTCATATGATGCTGTGACTATTCTTCTCTTTTCATTTTTCAATACAAACAATTAACAAAGACCAACAACAAAATTAACTTAACTAATACCTATATAAACATGACTCATGAGTACTACCTACTGCACTCATATATATACAGAAATTATTATTATATATTACTGTGGTAGATTAAAGCGTTATAGTGGTAAATTTATAATAGTTTCAATCTAATTGTCCATTACACATACCTATATTGATAGACCAAGGAAAAAAATGACTAACTGGGTTAGGGCTGTTCAGTTATTTTTTTTTTACTACTCGATAATTTCACGTTTTACTCGATTATTTCAATTAACCGAAATATAATATTCAAATTGATTAAACAAAAAACGATTTTTTAACGATCGATTATGGATTAGGTAATTAATTAGTCATAAATTTAAATTTTCAATCGATTTTTTTAATTAATCATAAATGTCTTACTAAAACATAGGCTAAAACTGTTAAATCATTTTCATTTATTTATGTAAGCGATTGAAAATGTTTAGATGTATAGAAAAAAACATTTAGATTTCAAGACTCATTGGTCATTATTATAACATACCTTACACATGTCTAAATTAGTTAATGAGATGATAAAGTCAAATGTTACGACCATTTATAAATTAACAGGACGACATGTCCAGATGCCCATTTTTCTATTGCCCTTAGGATATCCCGTATCAATAAACTCAGAACATCATATGATCCGATATAAATATAAACCAAATATCAAATTTTCAATAAATTAATTAATTGGAAATTCGATTATCTGCAATTAATCGCATTTTATAAAAGCTGTAAAATAATCAATGAAATAAAATAATATTCATAATAATCGATTAATCGTAATAATTGAACAGTCCTAAGCTGGATTATATATAAAGATAAAGACACATTCAATTAGTATTTACTTTTCAATTACCTATACCTCCTATAGATCGATAGTTATCATAACCGCACACTTTTAAAAAAATGTCATTGTTAAAATCCACACACTTCTTTCTCAGATTAGTTATAAAATAAGTATTTTTATTTGTTGATTGTAGCTTTATTTTTTCATCGCAGAAAATTTTATCTGAAACGTTGTGTTATAAATTATAATATATGTATGTATATAATATACTGGTAAGATTTTATTATTGTAAATGCATTGACAAAACTTAAAGCATATAATAGCAAGTTAGGTTGGTATGTTAGAAAGGCGATATTAATATAACTATATAACCTATCTAGTATCTAGATTCTAGGACTACGAGGTGTGGCAATTAAATAACGAGAATTTTAAGTTTTAAAACATTTATTTAATATTTACAACAATTTATGCACCCAGGGGCACCTGACCTTGCGTCATCTTGCGTTGATTCTCGGCCTGATGCAAAACGTTTGGCCCATTCGTAAACACGTGGTTTTGATAAGCAGTCAATATTGAACACATGTTGCAATTTACGAAAAATTTCGGCCGATTTTTCGCCAGATTTCACTAAAAACTTAATGACAATTCGCTGCTCGTTTTTCACGTTACACATTTTTTACGTCACGACCCTTCACTACTAACTTTGAAAAATCGCAGAGCACAAAATATTACACCGATCACTATCAAACTTGACTAAGTTGTGTATAAGCTCGCGAACTTAA
>JACXSJ010003085.1:0-30189 GCA_014851325.1 Pentalonia nigronervosa
TGTTTGATTAATATAATATATTATGAATGATTCAGAATTAAATTGATTTTTTTGTTTTGTATTTGAAAATTATTTCAAATACTTCTAAAAAGTATTTGAGTAATACTCAAATACTTTACTATAGATAGTATTTGGGTGGTATTTCAAATACTTTATTTTATAAGTATTTGAGTAATTACTCAAATACTTTTTAAAAGTACTTTTTACAACATTGGAAAACCCATCCCAATTGACTGTTAAAAATATGGGCCTTTTACATTTAACTTGTCACAAGCAATACAGTGCAAGATCCACTAGTATGAAATAAATTAATAACTTGAATATTTATAGTACCTCTTTCTTTTGAACTTTATTATATCTCAAATTACAAAAACAAAACTTTGCTATAAATTATGATAATTGATTTTTATTATAATTTATGTTCATATATTTGTTCATATATTCATACAAAAAAACCAGGGTAATAGTAAATTTGCATTTTATCTTTGAAAAGCTATAATCAATTTCAGATCTCATTAAAAATTGGCACTTTTCTACCAATTTAAGATTAAAAAGTCGATATAAATTACATTGCAGAATGCCAACATATAAAGAAAGTTTACATGGAATCCAACAATAGATCTAAGGTCGGGGAAAAGAATATTAAAATTCATTACTTCAATGGCATTCCTAAAATATTAAATATTAAAAAAAACTAAATGTTAAGGTTAAGCCCAGTAGTAATATAAGTAAGTTAAAAGCAATTTTCAATAATTTAAAACATAAATCTAATACATTTTTTAATAAGCCTTCTATTTGTAACAATTCTCATTTCACTGGTTACTACCAAAATGTTTGTAGTCCGAGGACTAAAATAAATTTACTAAAATATTCAATATCACCATCTTCTCATGATTTTATAGTATTTACTGAGATATGGTTAAACAACACCTTTTTAGACAATGAGTTAGGTTTCACCCAGCATAACGTATTTAGATGTGATAGGTGTGAAATAACTAGTCCTTTTAATTGTGGAGGAGTTCTCATCACCATTAAAAAAACTTTTAACTCCAAATTGATGATCTTTTAATTATTTTTTGTGCTGTGTACATTCCACCAAACAGTGACTTACAGTTATACTTAAATCATTTTTCAGTCTTAGAGTCTACTGATTTTACTTTCTAAATTGTAAATTTATTATTTGTGGTGATTTCTTGTCTCCCTGAGACCTCTATAGATCTTCATGATGATCTGTTTCTCCCTATTGACCCTTGCCACCCACAATTCATATAAATATTCAATTACCAGTCCTTCAACCTATTCTAAATAATGAAAAACCAATTTTCAATTATGAGAAAGCCGATTATACTAATGAGAACCTATTTTTCTTTTAATTGGTTGAATACCTTAAGACATCTAAATATCAAGACAACTGCTCTCATATTCCAAGAAGCGCTTTTAGAAGCATTTCATTTATTTGTCCTGCAAAAAACTACAGGTATCTCCCACAATTTCCCTTATTGGTTTAAAAAAAACTCGTAACCATTGTTTGGAAGAAAAACAAAGCTCATTCAATTTATAGTAAATGAAAAAGTAAATTAAATTATGAAAAATTTCCCTTGTTGCGAGCTCAATATAAATCAAAGTCTAATATTGTTTTTCATTAATTTATAGGCCAGTCAGAAAGTGAAATTATAAGTAATCCAAAAAAATTTTGGAAATGGATCAACTTTATGATAAATCTTGTGGTGTACCATCATATTTTGTATTCTTAGGTGATACTATGGATAAAAATTGTGTAGCTATTGCTAATTTATTATCCAATTAATTTTCTACTGTATATAACACTTCACCCATTCCGACACCTGGAATTTTATATTTTTGCCTCTATTCATCAATTTGATCATATCCTTCATTCTAAATGTAGTATCTCTCTTGATGAGGTATTTGATGGTCTACAGCTACTAATAAAATCTAGGTGTTCTACGTCCCTGATGGAGTTTTTGGTTACTTTTTGGCAAACTTTTGTAACTCCTGAGCTTATCCAATATTAATTTTATATAACAAATCACTTGAAGGGGTATTCCTAACTATCTGAAAAACAAGCTCTATCACTCCGGTTTTCAAAAAAGGTAACAAATCTAATGTCAAAAACAATTGTCCTATTTCTGGTTTAGTACTAATTGGTAAATTGTTAGAGAAAATGGTTCTAGCTCAAATAATCAAACCAATCAATAATAATTAGACAATGGTTTTAGATCAGGGAGGTCTACTCCTTAACTTGTAACTTATCACTGCAACAATTTATAATCAACTCTTTTAGTGATAATTGTCAGGTGGATGTAATATACAAAGATTTTAAGAAAGCCTTTGACGGTGTTAATCATGAATAACTAATTATTATATTGGGTAAATTAGGGTTTAGTCATCCATTATTATCCTGATTTAAATTTTATCTCACAAACAAATCCCAGTTCACCCAAGTCCATGGTTTCTGTCCCATCAAGAACTCTCCAAGGGGGTCATTTATCACCTATATTATTTAATTTATTTATGAAAGAATTGTCATTAGATCTTAAGAAATGCTACATTCTGTTCTTTGCAGATGATATAAAAATGATTATTCGTATTTACTCGCTGAACGATTGTCTAGTTTTACAAGATGAATTAAATATTTTGTCTATTTTTTACAAATCCTTCAAGCATATAATTTATATGTATTCTATAAATAATGTTCAACCTAGATCAGTCTTATCTATTACCAACTTAGGAATAACTTTAACCTATAACTTGAATTTCCGTGATCATATTGAGTATGCTGTAAAAAAATCATTGAAAGTTTTGAAATTTGTTAAGTGCCATTCGTCTAAATTTAAAGACCTTAGATCATTCAAACTCTTGTATTATACGTTGGTTAGGTCTATTCTTTAATACAGAACTCCTATCTAGAATCCATACTCTAAAACTGATATTGATTTCATTAAATATGTTCAAAATCGGTTATTGAAATTTGTTGCCTAAAAATTTAATTTGACCACTGATAACCACGATTACACACAAATTAGGTCTTCTCTTAATATTCCAACCTTATCTTCCAGGCGTAAATTAACTGATATAGCTTTTATTTATAAATTAATTAATGGTGTCAATACTGATGCTTCTGATCTTTTAAATTATATTCCTTTAAATATTCTAGCTTACAATAACCGTTCTACATTAATGTTTTATATTCTAACACACAGTACTAACTATTTAAAAAACTAGCCTATTCCTAGGGCTATAGCTCTATACAATAAACTTTCGATGAGAGTAGATTTTTTTTCTTTTCTTCACTAAGAGAGACATTAAATGCTTATATGAATAATGTTTATATATAATGCTAGGTTTGCCTCTTATTAAAAAAATCTATTTTTTATTAAATTCTTATTGTAAATTTCTTGCATAAGTTATTATTGTATGTAATGTTGTATTTTTTTTGTAATTCCTAATATTATACTTAATCTATCTGTACTATTGAGTCTCAGCCTGTTTTATTCAACTAAATAAATTATTATTATATTATATTATTGTGAATTTCTTATGTAATAGTAAATAGTTCAGATATCAAAATTCAATTTATAAACTATTTTAATGATCATACATCGTTTCTACCAAAATTAATATTTTACCTTTTTTTTGAAACTTTTTAATTATACTATAATAACTTATTATAGTATATTGAATAATTTAAAACACTTTAATGCAAAATAACTACTGACTTAGTTATACTGATTTGTAAAAATTATCATAAATGATAAACATTTTGAGTTATTGAAATTAAATTAAAACATTTTTAAAAATAATATGGAAATTATGACTAGTAAATGTAATAAAATGTAAAAACATAGTTTAACTTTGATCAATAAGCCATGATAATGTTGCTACAAGATGTAATGTCACTGTCTTAAATGAGCTTTTAATGGTATTACATTTTAGAACGAGTTATCAGGATTTTAATGCACATAACCAACATACACAGGTACAATATCGTCTTAATATTAATAAAAATAACTATATACATTATTTTGCTCATTGAACTTTATTATGATCAATATAATTAATATTATGTGGTCAGAAAATGTCGATGTAAATACTAAAATTTAATAAGATACTTAGTATAATTAAGTATAAATGTACATATATAAAAAAAGATATATTTTATCTTACTAAAAGCCTGGTAGCAAGGCTAAAGATGAAACAAAATTATTGTAAAACTCATAAATAATGGGCAGTTATATTAATCATTTTGTTTATCAATCAAAAATAGTTAAATTTAATGAGACTCTGTACAGAGATTAATACTGAAAATTGCAATAGTGGTTCACATTACACATTATTTTTATATTTGTATGTGTATCTGAAATGTCTTAAGCACTTGAAACCTGGGTAAAATAAATTTTACAAGCCAAATAAAATATTGATAACAATTTAATTCTTTTAAATACTGGACTCAATTTAATTCCTTAGAATATTTAATACTTAATCCAAATTATAATTAATTAGGTACCTAACAACAGTAACAACCTATTACTATACCTATTATTTAACAAATATTAATAATTTATTTAAATTGTTTTTTTTAAACAATTACCTGAGAATCCAACTTCTTGTTCGTTGATTTCTGGAACTGAATTCCAACTGTGTTTACAATCACTTTCTTCCATAATTATCTTAATACATAGAATAACCTAATTGAAACAAAACATAATAGAATAACTGACTAATGCATACTTTTATATTTTTAATACAATACCTAATTATATAAACAATAAAAATGTTATAAAAATTATATAAATGTATTAGGTAGTGCATTTTATTTGTCTTCTTTATAATAAAGCAACATATTCCAAAACAAATATGAAATTAAAGATTTGAAAGATTTAAGTACATAAAAGTGCAATTTGGTAAATACACAATTATTGGAAAAAAATAAACATACAGCTGACCAATAAAACCATATAATAATCTTCCTCAACTACATAACTTATAATAAGTAATTCATAAAAGTTGAAAATAGGTATACCCAGTTACCTACTAGTTTATTAAATTACAAAATATTCACTGGCAAATGCTGACACTGAAGCATGGTATGCTTATTTGTCATATTATATCATAATATTACACCTCGTATCACACATTTAGATATACCAACATAAACTATTAAAAAAGGATTTTACCTTTTACTTATAATTAACTTACATATTCAATTTCTACAAAAACCATAATATTATATGTAATAATACACTAATACCCAGAACTAAACTGCAATAAAAAATAATAAAACAAAAAACAAAAGAAAGTCATATTCTCATACACTATACAGTGTAATACTAATAATATGAATCATCAACTAAGCACATCAGAATGAGTGCATGCTTTGGGTGTTTAGTACTGTGGCTGTTAGTGGAAAGTGCTCTTATTGCAGCAGGTATTTCTGTGAAAATAAATATACTAACTAATAGTTTTGCTAACCTGTCGCATGCCGTTAGAATTTACGACTACAATTTCTATCAATATTTACTTATTATTAGCATAATATTCATGCAAAGTATAAACCTTGGGTGTCTACCTATTGAAGAAATAATTTGAATATTCCAATATCTAAGTTGATATTAAAAAAAATTGCCAAATTAATAACATTATAATTGAGAGTACAAAATAAGGAACCTTTTACAACCGGATTTGTTTTTATATTACTTTACATACAGTACATCTACTATATGACTAATTACTATTACGATTACGCTAAAGCAGTATCGGGTACCTATACATAATTATTTACTTACCAGCTAAATATTTAATCGACGAAATGACCATTTATTTGTTATGTCGTATCAGAAGTAGAACACACGTGCAAACGTACGTTGTTTACGACATCGACATAAAATATCAGGTCGATGAAGTATATAGGTACGAAACACTAGAAATCGTTAAAACCCCTTTACGTGTATCGGAACCGGAATCGCTCTTAATTACAGCATAATTACAGAACGCCAGAAATCACTTATCAGAATTCAGAATGATACGTGATACGGAACGAGGCAGGTTATCAGCACGGTTGTAGATAGAACCATGACTTAGGTATAACAGCAACTCTGTGATACGCATGCCATGACGTCAGCCGGCAAGAACTATTATCACTACTCATTATCAGTACTTATAAATGTTTGAAATCAGAACTCGTTGTGGCCTTAAAATAGTCTTCAACAATCTCTCTTCTAACATGGATGTTACCAGGTAGTATAAACCTCTCATCTATGAAGTGGTTCCTTGCTTTGTCAAAGCATATTTTATGAGAAACATATATCTTATCAAAAAAGAAAATTGTTATTTTTTCATTACGGTTCATAGTTTGACTTTCCAAAAATAAAAAAATTGTTTTCATTTGTTTCATACAACAATATGTATGTTTAATTAATAATGTGTAAAATTACTAATCTTTACCTCTCAAAAGTTCTGAAACACCATACAATAATCCACGATCCACTGAAAAAGTAGCAGCCTATGATCGTAAAGTTAAAAGGCCTACACATACACTTAGATAAAGTTTGCTATTATTAATTAAAAGTATCTTTAAATACCAGGCAAAGGAAATTCTCTTTTCAACATTTACGGATATGCTTTTGGTGAAACACTTCTTAATGATATTGCAAAAGAAACATCCTCTTCAGGCCATTTATACACTTTATTTTTATTTTTTAAGATTAAGCTTATTTGAATGGGTGTAAATAATTTGGATAATTTTTCAGTAAATCTGTTTACAAACATTTCCTCTTGGATATTTGTATCATTGATGTTGTTTATTGTTTGTTGTTGAAAAGAAATAACATTTTTTAAATTTACTATTTTTTGAAAATAACTAATTCATTTTTCAAATTATTATTTTTATCATTATCCTTGGTAATTGATTGTTGTCGACAATAAATAATATTTTTTAGATTTACTATTTTTTTTTTTTTAATAACTAATTCGTTTTTTAAATCTTCATTTCCTTTTGTAGAACACTCAAGTAAAAGTTTTAATCTAAAAATTAAAAATAACTTATAATATTATTAATATTTATTTATATTTAATTATTTTAAGCTATTAGTATTACAGCTAGTACCAATTGTTTGATGAATTATAATTAAAATAGGAAAATTAGAAAATAAATTATTAAATACTTAACATAAAATATTCAATTAATTAATAATTAATACAATATTATTTTAATTTTAAATTAGTATCACAACACTTATTTACCTTTTAGTATTGTTGAATACATATATGTATATACCTATTTTAATTAGTACACACTACATACTATACACACACCTCTAGTATACTATAATATATATTTTATAAATGTTGATTAAGATTATATAAACACATGAGTAAATAATATATTTTTGATTTATTATATCATACCTTACAATTTCAGATTAGGTATCATTATTCCTAAATTATTAAAAATAAAACTTATTTATTATTTAATTTTAATTAATTCTTACCAAATATCTTCGAAGTAATTAGTAAAATCATTTATAAAGTTTAAATCATTTGTGGAGGCACTAGCAGCGTTAGGTGATGTAAACCAATATTTAATATACACTTTAATAATAAAAACATTAAATGTTTTTAATCCTTCAAGAACTTCGAGTTTTAATTCAAACTGTGATTGAAACATATGAATTTTCAAACAGTAAATAATTTTAGATATGCACCTTTCTCTATGGAATGCTCCGGGTGTTTGTATTGTAACTTTTCACTTATATTTTCTCTAAGAAATATCAAACTTAAATGTAGTAATTCTTTGTAATCATCTCTTGGCTAATAAACTGGTAATTGATTTCGAATGAAATTGGTTATGTCACTTTTTACTAGTATTATATTAAAAGAAATAGAGTCATCCGACATTGCACTTTTATAACCTTCTTTATTTATATTTTTTTAGAATTTTGAAAATGTTTTAAAAAGTAATAAGTCAGAGCCAGATTGATGTTCAATTGGAAGACAATTAAACACTTTGCTGATTATTATTTTAAATATATGATGTGTATAAGCTAGACCTGAGAGATTTCTTCCAAATTTTTGTTTTAAAATAGTACAGGCCCCATTTTTTATATCAGTGTTACTAGCTGTGGTATCAAAACACAAAATTTACTCTATTTACAATATTCCATTCATCCAATAATTGAAATATAGCGTTTGCTTGTTCTCCAATTCCTGTGGTTAATTTTAGTACTCCGAGTAGTTTCATTATTCATTCTCCTGAGACTATGATTACTAAACGATCGACTAATTCTTTAGACATTAATTCTGATAATATTTTATCGTCCCAATGAACTGTAAGTGTAACTTCAGGTTGAAAATCTTGTCTGATTTCTTTAGCTATATTTTCCCTATGTGTTCGTCTTATTCGACGGATTGTTTCTTTATTTAAAGCGACTTCAGAAGTATTTAAACCAATTTTTTCAACTATAGCTGATAATATATATGTGGCATTACGATCACTAACTTTAGTACAATCTAGCGCTGATGCAACAGCTCGATTAATTATATTTCTTGGACGTTTTCTATGACATTTTGGTAAAATATATTTTACTTCTTCGTCACTAATGTCTAATTTTACAATTAAAAAATTTTAAATTTAATAAAATTGATTTTAATTAAAATTGTAAGCCTTGTTACACATTTCAATAATATATCAATTAGATCGTTCAAACATCAGCTGAGGACTATAAATACGAACAAACTAACATATTATAGCTACGATGACAAAAGGTATATTCTCAAAGATCGTATACACACACTGGCTCACGGACATTATAATATAATGTGAGTTAATACAATTATATATATTTTCAAATTATTTTGCTTATAATATTTATGATTTTTATAGGAATGATGAAGAAGCTAGATGAGAGAAAATAGATGTAGAGTTGTTTGATGCACTTTTACAGATTTTAAATGAATACATTTTTTTTTGAATATTTCTATTTGTAAATAGTATGTATATATTATCTAACTATAAATAACTAATGCATAACGCTCAAATAATTTTTAAATATTATATATTTGTAAATATACTGTATAGCCATGTAATTATTATATATATTTAAAGTAGATTAGTGTATTTTTCTTAACACAAATATATGTATATTTTTTATTATTATCGTAGAATTGTTTAGAATATATATTTTTTCTGTTTCAGAAAGATAAAAGTCCATATATATTTAAATTGCATATATATATCTTAGTATAGAAATAAAAAAAACATTATTAAAATATAATATATTATTATGTTTATTAATTAAAAATTGTATACAATATTTTTTTTAAGAATTATTTATAAAGCATTTTCTTATAGAAAAAACTTTATGAAATGTACATTGTTTAGGATTATATTCCATATGAAAAATACAGCATGGTTAAGTTTTGTCATTACATATTTGATCCATTTGAAGGCATCCCAAGTCTTCAATGTTGATGTGTGCTATGTGCGGTATATACTCCATAAAAACTTGTTTTTTCTGTTCTCCTTTGACGTAGATGCATTTGAATTTTAAAAAATTTAATATTCTATTAAGTTCTTCATATTCAATATCACCGTATTCTATAGATAATTGATGATAATTTCGTTCCAGCCACTTGTTAGTTTTTCGACTTTTGTTATCTTGTGTAGATTTTGAATTCTTAAAAACTCAGTGTTGAGTTGCCTACGTTTCTGTGTCCACAATAGACATTTCTTTTATCAAATACTTATTGTTGACGCTAAGTACATATTGCATGTTCAAGATATCCGAAGACATTATGATTTATTGAGATAATTATTTTTCAACTTGTCTGTATTTTCTTTGATTAATTGTATCAATACTTTAATTTTTTTCTTATGCTTTATTATTTATAACTCTACACGTTAGTTGTATCGTTTCCATTTGTTCTTCTTGTATTTGGACGGATTTATGATTTTCTTCGAGTAAATGTTTAAATTTCTCCAATTTAGAAGAAGATGATTTGATCGTCTGTTCGAGATTTGAAATAATTTTTTTTATGTCACTATCCTGACAATTACCAAACACGTTCATGTCTAGCTCGACTGACACTATTTTTTAACATCACGTATATTTATCCAATTATTATGTGTATTATCGAACCCTAACAATTTCACAAAAATTAGATCTCCCTTCTTACGAAGAATTTTCTCAATTAAATAATCTTTGGATAATTTGTTTTAAATATTTCTTCAGAGTAAAAACAACCAGCGATCGGTTTTCCTGAATAATTCTGTAGTTGATATATAGTAGGCAACGTTTTGTTTATTTTAATAATTTTAAATGTTTCAGTATACCAGCTCGGTAAATAACCTTTTGTAAATACACCTTTATATGTGCTTTATGTTCCTTTATACGTACGCTATCACCAACGATAAATTTAATTTTTCCATTAATGATTTTTCGTTGTTTTATTATCACCAATAATGGATCTGAATCATCTTGCACTGGTGTCATTCCTATAGTTCTATGTTTTGAATTGTTATATTCGTCAATCAATAATGGTAAAATAGATGTCCAGTTGTGTGAACCTTGCGCTATAAACTGTCTACATTTTTTCTTTTAATATGTGGTTAAAACATTCCACGATATATGCTTTCACGATACTAAACATTGAATATTTATGTATTTTATACTTTTTCATTAACGCATCAAATGTCGAATTGTAAAATTTTTGACCATTGTCGAGCTGTAATAGTTTTGGTGAGCGTTTAAGTAGTATTTTAGACATTGTTTTTGAAACTTTTAACAGTTTTGAATTTTAATGCTGTTGCCCAAGCAAACTTTGCAAAACAGTCTATAACGCACAGGATATATTTGTACCCCTTATTTTTTTTCGAATACGGTACCATTTCGACCAAATCGGCCTGCCAAAGATCGTTTTTACCATAAACATTAACTGTGCGCTTGTATAATTTTTTCTTGCAGGTTTGTGTAATTCGAGTGCGATTTCGCGTTTAGACATTTGGAATACGTTTTATTAACCCAGCTTCACGCAATTCTTCGAAAATCAAAAGTATTTCGTTTGAAACATCATAGTTGTTTATATATCGCGAATATTCGGTGCTCCCTAGAAATACTTCAAATTAGTGGACAGTAAAGTCTAGTAGCTTGCTCGAAAAACCAAAATTTGTTTTTTTTGGGTTACAATCAGGTCGAAAAAAAATATATAACAACCGATGCCGGGCGTTTCGATCATTGTCAACTAAAAAATTTTAAGGTTCATTTAAATTCTGAAGTGTATCCGTATGAAGATTTTCGTGCCGATTTTAAAAATAATACTACAATTATACTGTATAAGGCTTATACAGACTTTCAAAAATCATATTATGAAAGAGATTATTGCCAACCATTATTATCAAAACACATTTTTCAAAACTATGACCCAATCATTGTTGTGGATTTATCGCACCAGAACGATAACGTGAAATCATCTACCGTAGACCTACGAATAGAATTTGAAATGGATACAGTTATTCCGGAAAAGACTGCGGCTTATTGTTTAATACTGCACGATCAGATTATTACTTATAATCCGTTTAGTGGTGATGCTAGAAAATTGTAATTATTTTTATACCTTGTAATGTAAAACTTAATCTGATAAATGAAAAAACTTGTTTTTAAATATCATGCTTGTTTTTATTTTACATAAAATTATTACACAATATTATTCAAAGAGTTTACGTTTGATGTTCCGCCGAGTTAATTTTTTTGTGGACTTGTCGCCTGTGAAGTCGAGAATAGATGGTGAGTGGCTGAAAAACATACGTCCGTCATTTTCATCGATTGTCTTACTCAGCGATGAGAATAACCATGATTGACCGCTAACCTCTTCGTCCTAAAATGTAAAATAATTTGTTAATAAATGTATTATAATAATTATATGTGTATATTATCTTCGGCTTGGTTTTCTTTGTTGGTATCCATATTGTCTGCATTGAATTAAACGAAAAATTTCTTAACATACTATACTCATCGGCTCCCTAAAAATATTATATTATTTAATACTTAAATTATTTTAATTTTTAAATATAAATTGCCTTTGCTTGTGAAGGGTCTTCTTCTTCATTTGGAATAATATCTAACTCATATTGAGCGGATGCATTGGAGACATACTGGAATATCTAGGTGGCGCTATAAGTGTTGATGACAATAATGACGAGATGACCTCGAGTTCCTCTAGTTCCTCGAATAACTAAAATAAAATAAATATTAAATATTTTTACAAGTGATATAAATTAAACCTATATTATTCTAATAATTTTAGACCTTGTATATATATCCTTATTCTAATAAATAAAAAAGCTTGTTTTTAAATATCATTATTGTTTTTTATTTAAATTTTTGTATTAGACAATATTATTAAGATAGTTTGCGTTTTGTATTACGCAGAGTAGACTTGTCATCTGTTGGGTTATTGACATCAGTGAAGATTGAAGATGAATGGTTAAAAATCGTTGGGCCGTCGTTCTCATCAATAGGCTATAAAAAATAAATTATCAATAAACATTCTTTATAAAAATTAAATGAGTATAATACGGTAAGTTTGATTTTCCGAATTGGTGCCCATATTGCCTGCGTAAGATTTATTTCCATAAATGTATTTAAATATCCTCCGATATCCCTTTCCTCGTCAACTCCCTATAAAATTATAATGATTAATACTTTGGTTATTTTTAATTATTAAATTATAAATTACTCTTGCCTGTAAAGGTTCTTCTTCATCATGCGAATACAAAGGAGACATACTAGAATATCTGGTCGGTAACTGTTGTACCATATCCAAATTAAAGGCTTCCGTATAATTCTAAAATAAAAACATATAAGGTTTTTCGTTATAATTTATTAAACCATATATTACCTTTAATTCTCCAGTATCTTGCATTTCAAACTAACGGGTGGCAATCTGTTGAACTGCGAATAATTTTAAGTCGTTTATTAGATAGTTCTCAGTTTTTTGTATGTTTTCATAGTGATTACTTCCAATAACTTTAATTATATCATCTATAGACATGAGTGGTCACACTTGAGATTGCTTCTAATATAATTTTAAATCTTTTAATTATGTTAACATCTATTCCAGTGATACGTGAATATGTATCTGGATTGGCAAAAAATCGCCTGGATGTATTGCCATCATTTATGTTACCAAATCCTGTCTTAAGTATGTCAATTAGAAGACCCATTTGTTCTTTGAAGAAATGTTGTATTTTTAGTTTAGTGTCTCTTATTATCATCCTATCTTCATTTGTTCTAGCTTGCCACTTTTTAATTGGGAGTTTGTACGCTAAATGAATAATATGTTCAAATAATCTAATTCTAGCATGGAGAATTGATAACCCAAATTTCAAAGCATCATTATTTATTTCTTTTTTAATATTTAAATTATTAAAGTTTTTCGAATAGTATTTCCACATATGTAACACCTGATAGTAGAAGATGTACTTGTCACTGCATTGCAAATTTTTGCATCAACCATTGTCGGTAGTAATATATGTTTTATATGTAGTAAAACACCACTTGTTGTTGGTATGTCGGATATATTCAGACTGCTTATTTGTTTTTCAATAAACTGGATTTCTTCTTTAGTAATATCCGCTGTTTCATGTAAAAAACGAATTCATATTGGTCTACAAAATCTTGTAGACGAAGGAACTGGGTTCTGCCATACAACTTTTTTTTTGTCATCAATATTGCATATTAATCTCAAAGGGACAAGTGAACTTTGGAAAATATTCGCATCACTATGTTCGTTGCTCTCAAACAACTGTTTGAACTGTGACTGCTGAGATCCATCACAGCCCCATTTCGATACAAGTTCTAAATTATGTTTTTCTTCTTTTGTTAAGTTTTCTATAACTTCTTCCAAATATTTACACAATCGTAAAGAAGTATGATCTAGCAAATCTTGTAGATTGACTTCTGCACATGTTTCCGTAATATTCATTAACTCTTTTTTTTTTTGATAACAATCTTGTTTTGCGTTTTTTATTAATAAATAACAAGGGTAAATATTTTTATTAGCAGTATGAATAACTTCATATTGCTTTTTTGATAAATTAGCTTCTACAAATATACTTAAAGCCTCTGATGGTGTGTGTTTTTTAAATTTCTCTTTTTCTTTCGATTTGTCTACAGATGCTAAAACTTTTCGATATTTTAGATACATCAATATTTCCTGCAGCATGCTGACTCATACTGGCTGCAAAAGTCAACTCATCAGTAGAAATGGTTTCTCTTATGCCCTTAGTTTTACGTCTCTTATTTTGATCACTCGATTCACCGAAATCTTTTACTGGACGACCCGGTTTTGGTGTTGTCCAGGTAATTAATTTTATGGAAGTGTTTAGCCATTTTTCATTATTTTTTTAAAAACCGTTTTTCTTTATTGCTAGAAGCTGACCGTTTTTTTTTAAATTCAGATTTGAAATATTTTAAATTACGCCTTAATGTAAAGTGCTCACCTGTCGGGTATTTTGTTATTTGAATCAGCTCGTTTTCCATGTACGTTAATTTTTTGTCAAGATTTTTCTCTGAACATTTGCGTACAAGTTCGTATAAGGTTTTTCTAGTCATTGCCTTTAATATTGATGGTACTTCTGAAAAGTATGAACAATTAACATTTAAAAAAATAAAATTAAAAATAAAAATAATATTCTACCTGGTTCAATTGATGCCATGTTCACGATCGCTGTACATAAACTACGTGTATTCAAGCTGTAAGGCATCCGCTCATACTAGCACAACGGAATATCCACGACTGGCAATTACTATTTACTTTTATATTATTATGATTATATTTATCAGGTATTATCGAAAACAAACAACAATTACTTATCTGTATAAATAATAATAATTACGTTAGCTGCAACGATATATTAAAATTGTATAAAAATAATTCACGTGCGCCGCATTATTAAAGTGATGCCTATCTAAATGGCGTGAATGAGCGGAACATTTTGCTTCAAATATCTAATACTTAGTGTCTATATTATATTTTGAAACAAACATTTTTGTTTGACATCGCTCGACACATTAAGATTTGTTCAAAATAATATTAGTTCCTTTATAAACAAAAATAAATGACATGTTAAATTACAATATGAAAAAATTATATGACATTGAACCAACTAAATATCAACCCGTCTACTACCCTAAACATAATAATTATTTGAAACCACTATTAAATACTTATTTAATCGCATACTGCGTATTAAATAGTACACGTTAAACGAAACAACAAGAAATAAAATGAGCAATACCTATTGAACTTTGAACGCATTAGGTTAGGTTGCGATCAACAACTATGATTCATAATGTTCATAAGGTCCCGTTTTACATAATAAACTTTAAGAAAATTAGCGTTGCCATGGTTTTAATCGGTTTTTTTTTTTACTTTTGGTCAGATTTTATTCACAAATACTCCACTCGCAATGTCGCAAACGAATTCGTCGTCGCCGCGCGAGTGTCATTCCGCCGCCCGTAGCCCATCGCGCCACGTGGTCCGGTCGTTCCGACGCGTTACTGTTTTCGTAACTCAAGTCATCCGAGCATCTTGTACGGTCGCTCGTCGCGTCCTCGACAGTCATTTTGGACTTTGGGTGTTGGATACGTGACAATCACGCCCTATCCATCCCGTTCTTCGTGTCCACGCGGTCGTCGCGTCATTGGGTTGTTTAGGAGTTAAAATACACTCGAAGTCTTCATAAATAACAATTAGTATTCTTTGAATATTTTTATAATTTTTAAAATAAATAAAATCATCATCCCCTTCCTCAAACATTATAGATCTACCTAATTGATTTTTACCACATTATTTTGATGTTCGATTAATCCTTTTTTTTTTTGTTTAAATCTGCAATACACCCGCCACCCAGAAACGCCGTGAAGCAATGCTTTGGGTGGCGGGTTGCCATCGTTTATTGAAAATTATAAAACAGTAATACCCTTCCGGGTGGGGCAAAGAAGGGACAATACCCCTCCAACAACCCCTCACAAAGAATGTTTTACAAAATGTTTTTTTACAAATAACGACTTCCTACTTGCGCTAGGCGCCTGAGCCTCGCGGCCGGTGGACGCTCAGTCACCCCGGCCGAAAGCCTCGCGGCCGGATCGACAACCGAAGGCTTGTCGACTACCTTCTTCTACGCCTTGAAGAAGTTACACCCTGCCGAATCTGTCTGCTTCGTTCGGCCTTTTCTTTAGCGGTCATCACAGCCCTCACGAAGAGGGCCGCCGCCTCTCAGTTGGCCGGATTGGCCAACATCCGAGGAACCAGATCGCCCGGGTCGAAGGGTCCTATCGTACGGAAAAGACGCTCACGATCCTCGTTGAAGGCTGCGCAATAAACGAGGGTGTGGTGAGCGTCTTCAACCGCCTCACCGTAGCTGTCGGCTGGTCCGCAATGGGAACATCCGGTAGATGAGGAACGGTTGATCCTCTGGAGGTACCATTTGAAACAACCGTGCCTAGTCATCAGCTGGGTGAGGTGAAAGGTCAACTCCCCGTGCGATCTGGTCGCCCACTGTTGTAGTAGGTCCGGAGGTATGAGCGTCCGCGTCCACCAGCGTCCACTGTCCGCTGGTGAAGGTGCTTGGCGCATCCTCCGGGCCCACAGCATCAGGCCTAAGGCTCTCCCCCGGGGCCTCCCTTCGTCATCCCCTGCCGGCGCCACCGCCCTTCTGGCCTCGAACGATGCGGCTCGCTCGAAGGCCATCAGGTCAATAGGCATCCCGCCTTCGGGAGGCATGAGCATGTCACCGTGCGCGTCTCCAGGTTGCGGATAGGGGAACCCCGTGCAGATATGTAGGGTAGATGCGATATAAGTCACACCTTCGGGATGGACGAATAAGCAGTCGCGGACAAGCACACCACCGGAGGTTTGATCGCCCTCTGGTGTCCCAGTAGATCAGGAACAACGAACCGGTTAACAGACGGGCGACGCGAGACTTGCATTGCCAGTGGAGGCTTAGTCACAATAATAAATATGGAAGATACAATAAGCAACAGTGATGTTACTGCTACAGGGGTCTCGGAAGCCCCAGAGCCGGCGGCTGGGGGACGGTACTCGCCCCAGATGTCGTTATCAGACCAAGGCATCAAAATCCCAGAAGTGCCGAGCCAGGCTTTTGAAGCCAGTCACGGGACTGGTAAAACTACTGGTGGGGGGAGTGCGAAGCAGGCTTTCATGGACGGTAGAAACGTCATCGACATTACTGCAACTGGCATTACACGGGCACAGGCGGAAGCGAAATACTTAAAACTACTGGAGAACACCCAGAGACACCTAGAAATTTTAGAGGCGTTGATCCAGGCGGCGCCAAACACTAAATTAGACATAAAATCGGGAACTAGAACATTAGGCTTATGTTTTAGAGAATTCCTAAGCGCCGCGAAGAAAATAGGTATGACACGTTCACCCGACGCGGCAGAACTACGCGTCCGAAACCTATAGCATCAGCAGCAACAACAGCACGAGCAAACTACAAAATTAATTAAAGAATTAAGAGAAGAGCAGTCGACACAGCAACAGCGTGTTCAGCAGAAACTAGGGTCAATATCTAGAAACCATCAGGTTGAAGACTTAGGAGGAAATCCATCCTGGACACAAGAGTGGTTGAAACGCCAGGACGAAAGGCTCGCCAAACATGACCAAAAACTAGACAAAATAATTGCTGACCTGGCCCAAATATCATCCGGGGCTACATTGGGGCACAAAAACAAAACAGTTTTCCAAAAATGAAAAGCCTCCACAGAAGGGGGGAGGAGAACAACAAGCCAACGTAGCGAATGATACAGAGGGTCCTGGTTCATTGTGGATCGATGTCATTGGTAGGAGGCCTAAAAAGCGGAACTCGAAACCAACGCTGACCGGACCACTCGGAAAAAACAAAGAAGGTGCGGTGAGAGCTAGGCCACCCACGATACTAGTAAATGTCAGTAAGGAGGAATATTCGGCAGTGGCGAAGAGAATACGTCAGGAAGCCAACAAGGAAATAATTGGCAACAACGTAGTGGGAATGCGCCAGGCAAAAAACGGAGATTTGCTGATTAGCATTCGAGGAGACCCCACCCAAGTAGAAGCAGTCAGAGCAGAAGTGGCAAGATCGGCGGATGATGAAATAGACGTCAGGGCACTTTAATCAAAGACAATGGTTGAAATTAGGGATCTAGACGAATGGACGGAGAGGGAGGAGATACTGGATGCTATCCTGAAGATCACAAGCAACGAGCGTCACGAGGTAAAGATTGTAAACCTAAGGAAACAATACGGGGGCGTCCAGGTGGCCGTAGTCCTCGTTCCGTCACAAGCAGCCCGTATCCTGGTGGGTGCTGGGCACATAAACATTGAAATGGTAAGCTGTAGAGTTCGCCTATGCGACGGAAAGATTAGGTGCTTCCGATGTTTGGTCTATGGGCACGACTCCAAGAACTGCAACGGTCCTGATAGATCTAGATGTTGCAGACGTTATGGGAAAGAAGGTCACTTTGCAAACAAGTGCGAGGCGTCATAACTGGAGACGGCGCTATTCTCAAAAATTAGAGGAGCGATTACAAACAACGGCAACCTTGATGCTGCACAAGAAACACGTAGTGCTCAGAACAGTGATCACGCATGCAGGAGCCAACCGGAGGTCAATGATCAGTATAAAATGTAGATGGCTACGTTTTTACAGATAAATACAAATAGGAGTAGGGAATCCAAGGAACTAGCCTTACATACGATGACAGAGAATGGAGTAGACGTTCTATACGTAAGCGAGCCCAACAACGTATCGAACCGACCAGGGTGGATAGGTAGTACTGACAGTAAGTGCGCACTCTACCTTCACCAGGACATCGAGGTGATGAGAACTGGCGCAGGTAGTGAATTCGCATGGGCCAAACTGAGAACCCTAAGAATCTACAGCTGTTATATCACACCAAACTGCCAGATAGAGGATTTCCAGGACTTTCTGAACCTACTAGAGTATAGCATCAGATCAATTAACGGAGAAGTGATAATATCAGGAGACTTCAATGCGCACGCTCAGGTTTGGGGATCATTGGGAATGAACCGAAGAGGAAAGGCACTGTTGGAGGTGGCTGAATCACTAAATCTCCTAATAACGAATGACGGGAAAACACCAACCTTCCCGCGCGGCAACTCGTTTCTAGATCTAACAATGGCAACTCCAGGAATTAGCAAAAAATTCGATATATGGAAAATCTTAGAGCAGGAGTCAATGAGCAACCATCAGCATATATTGTTCAAACTAAATGAGACACACAGAAGACCAACAGCGACACGGCACGGATAGGCCTGGAGGAAGCTTGATAGAAACAAGCTGAATTCTTTTATCCTCGCCGCCAAGGCACCATTAGCGTCAAACGCGGAAGAAAACGCGGCACAGTGTTCCGAGTTGCTAACAACAGCGTACAACAGCTGCATGCCCAAAGTATAAGGGAGGGAAGGAGCCATGCCACTGGTGGTCTATGGTGATCTCAAACCTTAGTAAAGAGTGTATGCACGCAAGGAGGATGCTTCGTAGAGGAAGACATCGAAACGAGGATTGTTGCTAGAAACTCAACGAGTACAAGGAGCTGAGGAAGAAACTTAAAGTAGAAATCAGGAAAAGCAAGGAAAAAAGTTGGCGAGCCTTATGCAAACAAGTGGAGGTGGACCCTTGGGGTATACCCTTTAAGTTGGTAACCAAAAAGTTAATTAGCCGAAGACCCATAATGGGGTTAAAAATACCAGGACGGTTCGAGCTAATAGTTGATACGCCGTTTCCCAACCAACAAGCGTCGGAATGATTCACAACGGTAGAGACCGAGGAGAGGTCTCAGGGATAACGGACGAGGAAATAAAACAGATAGGATCAAACCTTCCGCGGAACAAGGCTCCAGGACCAGACGGTATACCGGACGTTATCATCAAACATATAATAGGGACGAAGCCCGGGCTCATAATCGGTACCTTAAACAAATGCCTCCAGGAGGGACTTTTCCCGACTGCCTGGAAGGAGGCAAAACTGGTTCTACTCCAAAAGGGAAATAAACTGTTAGAAGAACTAGCGTTATACAGACCGATTTGCCTGATTAACACGGCCGGTAAAGTTTTGGAAAGAGTCATCAAGAAAAGGCTGAAAGTCCATCTTGAACAAGCCGGAGACATGAGTGACCGCCAGTTTGGTTTTGTGAAAGCTCAACAGTGGATGCGATCATGTTAGCAATGAAGAGGGTGAACAAAGCAGGAAAAGGCCCTTTGCGCAAGAGACAACTATATGCCATGGTCTCCTTAGATGTGGCAAATGCGTTTAACACAGCGTCCTGGACCAAGATAGATGATGCCTTGGTGACAAAAGGAGTTCCAAGGTACTTGATACGTGTACTGAGAAGCTACCTCAGCAACAGGGCATTGCTATACGGCGAAAACAAGCGACGCGCGGTCACTTGTGGCCTTCCCCAGGGCTCGGTTCTTGGACCAACGCTCTGGAACGTCATGTATGATGACCTATTGCAAACGGAGATGCCGGGAAACATCCAAGGAATATTGAGCTCAACCTTAATTGCTTTCGCCGATGATGTGGCGATCTTGGCAACGGGACGCACCACAACAGACTGGGAAGGGGCTATGAACTCGTCATTAAATTTAGTGGCTGAATGGATGACCAAAATGGGACTCAGATTGTCAGTCAACAAAACGGAAGTACTTATGCTAACTATAAAGCGCGGCTACCAAACCTCTAGATTTTTCCTCGATAGCGTCCCACTCCATCCCAAGGACTATATAAGGTGTCTAGGTATCGAACTTAGTAAGAAGCTAGGGTTTGGTAAACACTTGGAGTGCGCAGCAGCAAAGGCTACGAAAACCATCTCCTCGCTGGCAGGACTAATGCCCAACATGGGAGGACCAAGACAGGAAAAACGGCAACTACTGATGTCGGTTGCTCAAAGCCAATTGCTGTATGCAGCACCGGTTTGGTCATCAGCCCTAGTGTTCCAGAAAAATATACAAGTGATGTTGGGGCCACAGAGGAAAATGGCTATAAGAATAACTCGTGCATACAAGACGGTGTCTACAAATGCGTTATTGGTCGTGGCAGGCATACTCCCAGTGAAACTACAAGCGGCGGAGAAACACAAAGCATACAAGGTAAAGTGAATTGGTCAAAACCCCACATCCAAGAAAGTAATGAGAATTGAGTCTATCCGAGAGTGGCAGAGCGAATGGGAGAAATCCGAGACCGGTTGTTGGACCAAAAGACTCATACCAGATTTGAAACCATGGGTAACGAGAGTTTACGGCGACACCAGCTACCACACCACGCAGTTTCTTACTGAACATGGGTGCTTTGGTAGCTACTTGTTTAAATTCAAAAAACTGGATAATCCGGAGTGTTATGACTGCAAAGCGCACATGGACGACGCAGAACACGCGTTCTACGGTTGCGACCGATGGTGGAGGCAACGACGGGAACTAGAGGTGAAGATCGAGGCAGAGTTCACGCAGAGTCAGCAGTCAATCTAATGATGGAGAGCAAAGACCATTGGAAAGCAATAGCCAGCTTCATTACTAACGTGCTGTCAATTAGAGAGGAGGAAGAAAGAAGGCGGCAACATGTACCAGCAAATAATTAAATTTAGCTATTAAATGTATTGTGGACCAACGGGCAAAATTGAGGGGATAGAGCCTCTCACAAATTTGTAAATAATTTTTGTAAAGAACTGTGTGTGGGAGAATGGCCCATCACAGTCCTACGTATATATTATTGTTGTATTGTTAGTGTAAATAAATGACACTCGGCTACATGGGGGTAGGATTACCGGAAAGAAAATTTCCCCCATGTGGTTGTGGAGCGTATTTACAAAACAAAAAAAAAATATTCGATGGGCATGGTGCAGGCGACGACCGTGACGGCGTCGCGGGAGACAGTGCGATACGCACTAGCGACACCAATGGCGAAAAAAAAAACACCAACCGCTGCCAGAACCTCGACGCCCCGCTGGTTGTGAGCGAGGTCCGACGCCCACGTCGGAACGCCGTACAATAGTATCGAATGTACGACGCTCGTCAGTAAACGCCTCCTGCACTCGCGCGGACCACCGATGTTAGGTATCAGCCCCGACAGTGCCGACATGACTCGCCTGGCCTTGTCGGCCGCGGCGCGATAGTGCGCACAGAACCATGACCCCCTTTCCTCTAGTAATATCCCCAGATATTTAAGGGAAAGTCCCAGCCGGACCGCCTCACTCTGGATCCGCAGACTCAGGTGGGCCCTCCCATATTGCGACTTAAAGACGACGGTCTGCGTCTTGTCGACGGCAAGCTGGAGCCCCAAACTGACAATATGGTCGACGACTGCCTCGAGGGCCGAGTTGGCGCGGTCCTCCACCTCAGACAGCGTTTTCCCCTCTAACACCACTAACGTGTCGTCTGCGTACCCGATGACCGTGCAGCCATCGGGTAGCGGAAGGCGGAAAACTGTGTCGAATGCGACGTTCCACAAAAGCGGCCCGAGCACGGAGACCTGGGGGACTCCGCGTGTGACGGTCTCTGTCACGGGGACGCCATCGTGGTCATCGCATAGGTGTAGCACCTGATCCCTGAGATACAAACCCAGGATCCGTTGGATGTATGGCGGGAAATCCATACGTACCAACGCCTCCCGCACCACGTCCCACCCGACGGTGTTGAACGCGTTCCGGATGTCCAGGCTCACGGCCACGGCGTAGCGCCGATCGTTGAAGGCAGAGACGAGTCTCTCCCTTAACAGCCTGAGCGCGTCGTCCGTGGATTTGCCGGCACGAAAACCGAACTGCCTGTCGGACAGCTCGTTTCCCGTGGCCGACATGTGGCCGTTCATCCGGGTCACCAGCAGGTACTCGAAGATCTTCCCGACGTCGTCGAGAAGACACAGCGGGCGGTACGAAGACGGCACCCCCACAAACAACCGGGTCCGGGGCCCTGTTTCGGCCGCGGAACCTGATCACCGCAGTGGTCACCTCTGCCAAAGTGAACTCCGCAACGCTCTCGGACCGTGACTCGACGAGGTCGACTGGTCCCCCGTCTTTGTCCCCTTGGGGGAAGAGGACAGCGGCGATGTTGCGGACCGCGCGCGGATCCATCGTCGCCGTCGCCGGGGGTCCACGAAGCTTCTTCATGACGACCCTGTAGGGTTTCCTCCACGGGTCCTCGTCGACGCTCTTGACCAATTGTGCCCAGCACTTCGCTTTCGCTTCGCGAATGCGGTGCTTCAGCTCCTTTCGAGCCTCGCCGTACGGTTCACTGATCAGCGCCACCGCTATGTCCTCCGTTCTTGCGCACTCTCCCAGCAAGTCCTGGGCTGCCCGGCAGTGGTTAAGGTTCGTCTGGACGTACTTTAGCTCCGTCATGGCGTCGAGTCCGGTGTCGAAGGCACCGTCGGCCGGCGCTCCTGCCGCTCAACCCTCAGTTCTTGCGACCGCATCGTCACCGGCTGCTCCTTGGCTTCATCAGCCCCTTCTTCCACCGTTGACCGCTCCTCGCCGCCTTCCATGGTAGACTTCTTCTTTCCCTTCCGGCAGTTCCGAGCGAGGTGGTCCGAGGCGCCACAGCTGAAGTACGACCGGGGCTTGGCTTCATTGCGGCACTCTGCGGCGTGGTGGCCCTTCTGGCTGGCATCAGTAACAGGTGGTGTGACTCTTCTCCAAGAGCCTCACCCTGCATCTCGTCCAGCCGACCACCACCGACTTCTTCTCGGCCAGGGAGATGGCGTCGCGAAATGGGAGGTCCACCCGCGCGACGCGTTCACCCCGGCCTCCGCCGTTCTGTCTGATAGTAACTTGCTTACCATCAGTCTTAGGTGCCGCCAAGAAAACCCCCGCCTGGGTGAGTAATCCATGTTCGATTAATCCTAACTTTCCCCAAAGTTTACTTTGACATGGATTTCTCCTAAAAATTGTAAAACATCTCTTACAAATAATTAACTTGGAACAATTCTTAGTTTTCTAACTTCTAATAAATCTCGAAAAAATTTTAATATAACAATAATGTGAAATTTTATCATTATTAAACAATAATAGATCAAAATGATTTTTTTTTTCAATCTTACATATATGTAATGGGAAAATAATTTTTTTATCATTTAAACTATAAACATTAATTGATACATTGTTCAAACTTTCAAATTTTTTTATCTGACTGATTGAAGTTGGAAAATCAATGAATTCGAAATTTAAACCACTCTTTTTTTCCAACATTTTAAAATATTTTTTATTAAAAATAGATTTATTTGAACGATTATCAAACTTAGATAATAAAGAATATTTAAAACATCTATTATCATTATTTTTTACATTTATAACTGCCTTTATATCTTTTATATATTTAGGTAGATTTAAATATGTACCTCCTTTGAGAGGATTAACTATATTAATTCTTAATTGTAATCCATCTATTGATACAAACGACCCATCCAGATCCTTTTGTAATAAATTCGGATTCTTCTTCCAAAATTTTGTTAAACATTTTATTTAATATTTGATTGAGGTCAGACGAATGACATAGCAATATATTAGAGGTTTTGAATGACGTCCTGTTTTTCTTGTGTTATTTTTCTTTCATATACACTATCTACATACAAATAGAATTTAATAGATGTTTGTAAATATGATTGTTTTAACGTTAAAATTATTTTAACTAAAGTATATTTAAACAATTGGTTGTAATCCATAAATTTAAAAATATTCTTAATAACGACTATTTTTGAACATTTCTTAAATCTTTCAATTTCAATTAGCCCAATACCAACAGATTGCAGTTGACATTTTGTAATAGTTTTTCTTTTCATAATATAACTGTAAATAAATAAAAAAAATTATACATAGAAGTATAACCAATAATACTATATCAAATTATTATTATATCTTTCAAGCAATTCAGTTTTTAAAAAATTCTTAAAATTTATAATTTTCTTAGAAAAATATATACACATGTTTTTTTATATATATATTTAGATTTATTTATAAATTATCATCAACAAACAAAACAGACAATTAAAACAACATTATTCATCAATAGATAATTTATGAAGGCTATCGTATAAGGAACCTAACCGGCTCTTAATACTTTGTTCGCATTTATACGATACATAAAGCCTATCATTGATATCATCTTTGAGTTGTTGTTTTTGTTATTTTAATGCATGAAAAGTTGTTTTCAATCGAGCTTTTTTAATTTTTTCATTAATATTTTTAATTTTTTGATTAAAAACAACTTCATCTACGTCTGTTTCTTTTTCATTTCTTAATCTTTGTTTTTCAATTCTGTTAATTTCTTCTTTCAAAAAAATTATTGAATCCATTTTTCAAATTCTGTAATAGCAATAATGTACTATCATGAAAAAATTATTGAATAAATCAGAAAAAAATCTTGTATTAGAATATTTTTTTTTATTTCTTAATTTATAATATTGTAATGTTTGCTATTAGTCCATTTGAAAAGTAATAGATAGTATAGAATTAATACATTTAAGTAAACCTTTGTATTATTTAAAATAAAAATATATTAATAACAAAATAATTATTATAAATCAATAAATAAACATATTTTTTTGTAAACTAATAAAGTTGTCTATAACCTGATTTATTTTAAACATTAAATTATATTAAAATTTATTTAATATATACAATACTATACTTATTTATTTATTTAATTTAAATAGGTTAAAAAAAGTTTAATACACTTTATAACATGAGTATGCTAATAATAAGTTGAAAAAAGAAACAAGTAAAAATAGATATAGAACACATAAATTACAGATATTGACTAATAATATAATTATAAAGATAAATTAGTTTATATAGCTCATAAAAATTAATTTAAGTATGATTACATATATCTAAACTGTTTTTTTTTTTAATTTCTGTATTTGTTCTAGCATTTGGTTAAGGTTTTCTATCTGTACACATAAAGAGTTACACATTTCATTATAATTAATTTGACGACTGTGAAAAAAATTAATTATTTTTACTTTACAATCATACAAATATATAATTTTATCTTTCATTTCATTAATTAATTCTTGATCGAATGATTTTTTTTTTTTATTAAATATATTTGATATCTTAAGTTTTTTTATATCTTTTTTATTTTGTTTAAGAAGAAAATTTCTTTGAATATGATATCTTGCATGATATTCATCATAATCTTTAATTTCTTTTTCAATCAACTGTATATTGTTTAAAATTTGTTCAACTGAATCCATTTTTTTCTATGTTTAAATAAAAGATTGTGGTAAACAATAAAAATGATTGAATTTAAATATAAAAATTTATTTTTTTAAAAAAATCATAATTATAACTGATTATTTAATGTGTAGACATAAAGCATAATAAAATTATATATATATATTTTATTTCAACAAATATTTTATTTTTCAATTTAAAATATAAATTCATAATATATATAATGTTGTAAAAACATAAATAAAAAATTAAATATTGTTTTACTAAACATAACTTTATGTTTTTTAGAATATTTTTATTAATATAAAACTGTTTAGAATCAGTAAGAACGTTGTTATAATACTATACTCCGCGCCAAGAGAGAAGGACCCCGTGTCCCGACCAAATTGTAACCGACTCCGCGCGTTCCACACTTATTTGACATATCGTCGTTGCACGATCATAATCGTTCACGGTCGGGAACTCTGTATAATTTGTATCAATAGTCATTCCGTACACTTGATATAATGTGTCAATACGTTTGTGTCACTACGTTTATGAACTGCGCGATTACTTTCACTCCGTTGACTGTTTAATTTTTTTACTATCGTTACTTTACCACGTTATTTTTTTTAAATCATAAATGTTTTAGGAGTTAATAAGAAATAAATGATTTGTTCTGCACGTGACATACATTATTAAAAATTATAATATAATATAATCACTCTGTATATCGCATATTTAACGCTGTATGCACGCCACAGCGTGAACTTTAGAGGACAAAGTGGGGAAAACGGAGACTAGTAACGCTAGCTGCCGTCAGTCTGCATGCGCGAAACGGGTTCCTTCTTTCGTGGCGCGGAGTATAGCACGATTATATTACAAAGGTATTAATATTTTTTATAAAAAATTTTATCATAACAATATTAATTAAATAAACAAAGATGTTATAAAAAAAAATAATAACCACCACTTGGTTTTAATATTATTCTTTTTATTTTCAAAAAAAAACTAAAAAAACCTAACCTAACCTAACTTAATCATGGCAGTTGGTGTTCCACACTGCGTAAATTCCTGCGTATAGGGCACGCCCCACTACCACACACCACTTCACCGGCAATCACTCCTCAGCCACCTCGATCATAACTTGATCACTCCGAATACCAGTACCACGAGATAATATCCACGTCGACAAATTGTTACTATTATAATATTAGTAATATTATATCACCACGAGCTATAAAAATCGTGGTTTTTCAGTTTTGAGATTTCGGTTCCAGAAACGCCGCCGATACGATAGTCAGCCTTCCAGAACCATGATCACAGATAGTGAGTACAAAAATACACAACAATCATGTTATAATATAATATCCTATAGTATAAACAACGAGGTATGATCAGAAATTTTCGACGGTCAAATCATAGGTAGGCACGTGACGTAGTTTAGTATTTAAAGTATAGTATTAATAATTTGAAAGGCCTACAATGACCAGTTTTTTTGCTTAAAAACATGACTTGCAGGAAAAACTGTTACGCCTCATAAAGTGAACAGATTTCAAAATTATTTTTATTTGTTTGAAATAGAAATACTTCTTATAGCTCTCATTGGACTTGGATTTTTAAAATCGTATAATACAATTTTAGTATAACCAAGTTTTACAAGCTTTTGCTTTTTTTAATATTTTTGTTTTGAGCTTTGAAATCAAAAATCTAAGTCCTATGTGCCCAGTAGAAATTTGTCTTCTTTCTAACGAATAAAAAATGAATTAAATCGGTTTATTCTATGAGGCGTGAGAGTTTTTCCCGTAAAACGTGTTTTGAGCAAAAAATCAGGTGTTTCAGTTTTGGTGACGTGGACATGCGAGTGCATGCGATGCATGCGAAACCGGTGGTACAGTTACAACCACGCTTGCACCATTTTTTTATAATCATTAACGACTAACACAAATGTTAAAGACGGCGATGACGACATTTTCGTAAGATTTTCGTTACCATGGTTAAATATTAACATTTTATTACTTAAATTATTTATTGTTTGTATTAAAGTAGATGTATTATTGATATTCGACATTATAAAAACATAATATTTGTCTTTTGATTCATAGATTTTCGTTGTAAAGGGAATATATCAAGCAGTATGCTACATTTACCTATTTAACAAATAAATAAATAATAAAAAAAATTAATTAATTAAATAATAAAAAAAAAATTATTTTTTATTTTATTTTTGAAAATTTTGTATGACAATATTACAGGTAAGCCTATGATGTATTGCGGAGACTTGAGCCAAATCTGGACCTTTGCGGTCAAACCATGTTTACATCGTATTATCGTAACAGCACAGCGTTTTTTTACGATCGCACTGAACGATACATGTCAAACCATTTATCATAATTTTTACCCTTCGATAATATATCTATTATTATAATAAACTGTGGTCTCCGATATTATAACGTGACACTCAAAATACATTGTTAAAGAATATTTTGATGTTTGTCGTGGGCATTAGGCCACTAGCCGTAATTATCAAAAAACCAAGATTCTTTTTATCGCTACCAACCTATGGCTTTTTCACATGATTTTATCAGATCTTTATAAATTCGTCGAAGTATATTTTGAACAATAATAAAATATTTATAGGTATAGACAGTAGAAATATATCTTTATCTTTATATTATTATATTATTAAAACGTGAGGCGATTTCTTTTGTTTTTTAAACTCAAGTATTCGGTGTGCAGATGAGAAAAGGTCTAATGAGAAAAATTCCAAAAATATATCAATTAAATAATTTTTGGAAATATTTAATTTTCCGTGTACGTAATTAATGTACACGCACACAATATGTTCATAACCTCCAATTACTTCTACTTCTACTGCTGAGTTATCGTCATTATTTAACATACAAAAATAATAGTATAGTAATAATCCTATAGTTATTTGTATTTTAAGGCAAATGTGAGAGTAAATTGTGTTAAATCAGGGTTTGACAATTACTTACTGTAATGCAACCTTAAAATAACCAAATATATGAGATATGAAATACAAAATAATAATAATGATATTAATGAACATAAATTTTTGTTAACTTGGAAAATTATAAGTGTAACTCTAATTTTGATAAAATGAATCTTTTGTAGGTATGCTAAACTGATTTATGTATTAAATTTAATGTAAATAAAGTTTTAAAAATTGTAATGCTTATAAAAACTATATATATATACAGATTATCTTTTTAATATTAAACTTATCTAATATTCAAGTACTATGATTGTTCATACATTATGTATTATTTTGATTCTAAACTGAACTCACATCCCCTATAATAGGCAATAGCTTACAGGGAATTATAAGTTTATATTTATTAATTAAAAAAAAATGTATGTATGTTATTGTTGGTTAAAAAATATATATTATTATAATAATAAAATATACTTTACAAAGAAATTCTATAATTAAAATGCCCATTTGTTTGTTAACATTTTTATGGAAAATATTTTCAGTTTTTCTGATATTACATAATATAACATTTATATGATGTTAATGGCACATATTCTAACTGTTAATTTTTTATAATTATTTATATATATTTTTTAAACAATATATTGTATTGTGACGTAAAATAACATGGTGTGTACTGATCATCTAAAATGTACACATAAATAAATTGTTTTACAATTTATGTATTTAATAATATGTTATATAATTATAAAATTTTATTATAATATATCTAATGAAAAACATTTTATAAAAAAATTCACACTTATATTAATAATTATTAATAAGTTATAGTGAAAAATGTAATAAGATAAATTGTAAAAATAAACAAATGGTTAATGAAAAACTGAAGCATAAGGGCCAATTTTTTAATAAATTTTACTAAGACTTTATCATTACTTCTTTTATTATCTTAATCTATGGAAATTTATATGGTCGTGAAAATAACATCTT
>JACXSJ010003086.1:0-16962 GCA_014851325.1 Pentalonia nigronervosa
ACTTTTATATACCTACCTACTATTAAATGTTACAATTCTACAATTTTCAAATTTGTTATCTGCATTTTTATTTTATTGATTATTGCAGACTACGAACACATACAATTCTATAAAATAATAAATTTTTCATGTCAGTTGTATTAAATTCCACATAATTTTACTAAATATGCATTTTTATGCACAAAAAAACATCAATATGCAACTTTTAAGAAAACTACCAATATATGCAAAAATATGCAAAATTTAAATACCAAATTTCGGTTCATTAGGTTATAAAACAGATTTTTAGCTCACCTAGCTATAAATAGAAGATACAGAAAAAAATATGCAAATCCTATAACTTCTCATCCCTAGTTATGAGTATGCAAAATATTTCGATTTATAATATGCTTATGTCTGTGAGAGTGTGGAACCATATCGGAGAGCAACATGAAGTTGATCCTCATCAATATAATGATTGAGGGCCGCCGTAATGAAACATATTTATTTCACAAAGCAAGAAATAAATTGCAATATAATTGTAAAATATTAGCACAAGATTGAAATTGATAATTAAAAGAAAGAGAATATTTATGTGATATTGGTACTCTTAAGAAGTAATCAGATTTTCCAGAAAATTTCAATATTGGTGTAGCAAAATATTGGCACCGGCTTAAGTCCATATCACAAAGTGGGGTGTGTTGACTTTATAAACATGACCAATTTTTATTTTTCTGGACGACAATACTTTAATACTATGTGTACACAATAAAACTAAAAACAAAAGAAGTCCTAAATAACCAATTTTTTTTGTATTTTGATTATTGTAGGTTGATGAATGGCATCATCGAATACGACCAAAAATTAACATCATTCCAGAGATTTTTGTTGAATCGTCAAATTTTACCAAAAAAAAAATATTGGAACAAAATATTTATTTTCACTATAATTTATTATATTGGGATGGCATTAATCATTGTGTTCTTATATCCACCAAAGAACATAGACATCAACACTATTATCATTTATTTTATTCGTATTGAATTCATAATGGACGTTACAGTAGTTTTTTCCTCTTGTTTTTTTCTACAACAATTGAAGTTTGGATTCCAAACATTGAATGATTCTTGGGAATATCTTCTTCCAGGCTTTGTAGCTGTTCCTTGTGAATTAACACATTCTACAACAGGAATGATGCTTGACAATTTACGTTTGTTACACGCTGAATTGTCGGACCTATTAAGAGTATTCAGTATAGGTTTCGGACAAATACTATTAGCATTCTTTGTATTCAATTATATTAATATGATACTCTGTATTTATTATGCTTTTCTTGGTTTAGAAAATAATTTAATAATTAATAATGAGTTCTATTTTAAGAATTTTGCAATTAAATGTATACCATACATTTACAATCTCAAAAATGTCATATTGGTTTTATTTATTATCATTGCTGCTTCAAATGTACAGGAAAAGGTAACAATTGTTTAAATATTTATATTTTAGTAAATTGATTAAGTTCTAATTTGTCGCCTCTAGCTGAAGGTTTATTACTATTCATTTTAACAAAATTAATCAATAATAGTCAACAATTACTACTATATGTGGGCACTCCATAATAATATATTTTGGGAAATAGATACCTCCTATGTATTTATAATATAATATATAAATTATTATTATAAAATATAAAAACTGTAATGTTGTTTAACACCATTAGAATATACTATATTTTATACTATATATTTTTTTCATTTTACCATCATTTTGCCTTTGCAATTAATTTAAAATTTTCAAAAAATTCCAATACACATTTGTCTTGTATTCTAATGAATATACCGGACGAAAAATGTTAATTAGCTGCCATTTTAAATTTAATATTTGTTTCACTAATATTTATATCTGATTAAAAACTATTTTCTCTTTTATAGAATAATTTATTTTTCCCTAGTATTTTATCTATATTTTTAGATTTGTTATGATTTAATTGCAAATTATTGAAGTTATACAAGTACAAAATTAGGTTCATTTAATTCATTATTAAATCCTGGATCCAAAAATAAAACATTTTCTTTATTGACCTTTGCTATTTAATAGTTAGTATTTTTCTTTGTGTAAAATCTTTTCCTTATAAATCCAATATCGTTAAGTTATTAATTTATAAATGTTTATACTTCTCTTACTCTATTTCTTTAATTGATAATGTATCGAATAATTATATTTTACAAAATGTAAATAAACAAGTTAATTAAAAAAAAAAATTTAATTTCAATTATTCATATTTTCATATGATAATATAATCTTATTTTTCAAAATAAAATTCAAGGCTTTAAATGGTTAAAAAAGTGTAATTTTGTATTATATAAAAGATAAAAAAAATAATAATGTATAAACTATATTACTAACACAGAATTATATATGAATAAAACAGAGTAGGCTCTATTGATAATTTTGTGCATATAAGTGTCCAAAGCTTTGCCGCCTGTAGTACCAAATATGCAACGTGGTCGGAGAAAACTTTGTACAATATTAGTTATCCGGGAAAGGATTTCTATTCTTTGTAGATAAGTTTTCCGCAGTTGGGGGTTAGAGTACTTATGTATGAGGTTTTTATCAAAAAAATACACATTTGGTTTGTTTAAACCTACATCTATAGGCCGGCAGACCTGAAAGACTCTTCCCTCAGATTCTTTTCTCGTATAAAATGGTTATATATCTTTGAATTCAAATTCAAAACACATCCAATACAGTGACCACTCTAGAAACCTTTTGAACAGCTTACCTATCTTATTATTTTAACTCTGTCTCTAGTTACTTATTGATACATTTCAAATGTGTATTGTGTATTTATATGTGTTCATGATTTGGAAAGAATACACTACAAAAGTGTTATATATTTTTTATATATTAGTTTTTAGAATTAACAATGTTAATTGATGTTTTCCTTTTAAGTATTAGTATATACATTTACGGTTTACATTCTTAGATATATCTTTGCTATTAGTAACGAAAATAGTGAATTATCCAAGATTGTATTGAAACAAACATTATGAATTTTATTTTAGTAAAAAATATTAATATTCGTTAAAAAAAATGATGTATAACATTTTTTTTACAAAAATAAAGGTTAATTTATCTTACACTACAATAAATTTCCAAAACTACAAATTATTTCACACAAAAGATAGAATTCAAAATAATTTTGTTAATTTTTTTTTTCAGAAACGGAAGATGATATCTCATTTACGATTAATAAGGATTTCTAATTTATCACCAAAGTTAAAAACTCAAGTAAATCAACCAATGTGTAATATTGTATTATTTAAATGTTAAACTAACCAACACAAGTCACAACACTATTGACATTATTACACAATATAATTCTATACTTTTGTTTAAGATTAAATTGTTTATGAACCAAATATCAGTATTTGAATCAAGCGAAATCACGGCTTTTGGAATTTTTAATATAAATTTAAATCTCATTATATCAGTTAGTATGTATTTTAGTAATTGAGCCAATATTTGTAATTTTTTATTTTATTTTACTTGAGTACAATTTGAATTAATATAATAATATGAATTTTTGTTTGCAGATAATCATATTACTTATTACTGGTTTAGTAACAATAATACAAATGAAGAAACATCCATTTGTATTGCAATCAAAAGAAAATATAGAGGAGTATTTGAAAAAGATGTCTGTAGATAAGTACTAATATGTGAATATGCAATATATATTTTTTTAATGCACTGTAGAGCTTAAATAGGTCTCCAAACTTTTTAGTAGCTGTGTTTAATGATTATTATTATTTATTATTAAGTTCGGAACCATGTGCAATTCGTTGGTGTTAAAATTCATTTTTTTTTTTTATGAATTTCGTTAGTTAATGTTTTTTTTTTTTTTTTGTTTAATTACTTATTTATTTAATTTTATTTAAGTATTTTAAGACTAAACAAGTCCATTAATTTGTGATGTAGACATCTTGTACGACTTATTGAACAACTTAAGATATAATTTATATTAATTATTAATTATTGAGTTTATATATTTATATAAATATTTACTTTAAATTTTTTAAACCACAAAGGGGTAACTTTAATGGTTTATAGATTACCGAGTCGTCGTTTTTATCGCGCTCTGTGTCTCGGCAAATTTGCTTAATTTAACATTCTATATTTTACAAGATAGTCGAGTTCGAGCGTATAGTTTATAAAAATGAAAATATTTTTTATGTATTTTTTTAATTTTTTTCCAAATGTTATATGTTTATTTTACTTTTTAACTTCTTGATTGTATGCATTTTTTATTTGAATGTCTAACATTAAGATATCCTATTAAAATACAATATGCTGAAATTGGGTGATATTCCTGTAGTTAATTGGTATAAATAAAATAAATAAATCACGTACCATTTCATACTGACTCCTCTTGAAGTAATCAGAAGGTTTATGTACATATTTGACCCATATTACAAATAATAGTTAATATACATAGTGATATCATAATATATTAGGTATATTTATATTATTACTAATGATGTTCTGAACATCATTCATGTTTGCGTTATTATAAAGCTAATGGTGTAGTGGATCCCATAAAACGTGTATCCAAACATAGTATTATTTTCAAAACATGATGTACTTATACATTAAGTATTAGAGTGGCTTGGTGTGACACAGTCGTACGTAACTGCGGAAACGCTCTGAGTGTACGTACCGGCCGGTGTTGCTAGTTACCGGATGGGTGACCACCCGAGTTTATAGCAACAATTCCTTGCCACACATACAAAAACGTGTTATAACCAACCGTACCTCAACTCACAATTAATCCTACTATAAAAAAAACCTACAAACAGCTAATGGCCATAGTTGGCGGGCTTACGATCAATAAAAAAAAAAAAAAAAAAAAAAATAAGTAATAGAGTAAATATTTGAATTTTTTAAAAGTTTATTTAATTAGTAATTATAGTAGTTTAAAAATGTTTTTTTGTTTACAGATACTAATATTACTTATTACTGGTTTAGTAATAATTATATAAATGAATAAACATCCAATTATGTTGTAATCAATAGAATATTTATAAAAGTTTCTGCAATGTTTGTTTATAGTTAAATATTAATATGTAATTATGTGAAATATTTTTTAATGTGTTTTAGAGCTTAGATAGGTCTTCAATATTTTAAGTAGCTATTTTTAATGATTATTATTATTTATTATTAATTCTAAGTTTCGGAATCATGTATAATTGAATGGTGATTAAATTAATTTTTTTTTACAATATTCTTTAATTAAATGCTTTTATTTATTTGATTATGTCTTTTCCTGTTTGTTTTATGCCTCTAACTCAATTTATTGATATTGATATTTTTTTTTTAAAATATTGTTATTTGATATTAGCAAAAAAAGCTGATTGATACAAAAAAAAAAAATGTATATTATTAAATCTTTTTTTTCTAAATTTAAAATAAAAACAATTCAAATTTAAAAAGTAAAAACATACAAATTGTGTGAAATAAAAATATATTTTTGGCGCCATATTTAGATTTTGATGTTATTTCTTACTGCTTGGATATAATATTTAATATATTTTTTTTTATAATTTTAAATGTTTTTTTTTTCATATTATAGGACATTTTTTGTAATTTTTGTACAATGTGGGACATTATAAAGAAATTCAAAAAAAAAAAAAATATTTTAATATTATTATTAGGGGGTTTTTGCTGTGATTAAATTTATCATGTATTGATTCCAGCTTTACCGTTTGCGTATTCTATTTAATATTGAAATGTTTTCTTTTGTCTATTATTTTACAATTTATATTTTAAATTACTCTAACACCCATTATCACAGCTACATCTCTAATAATAATTATTATTTTTAAATTAAATTTTTTCATTTATTAAAATAGATTTTTTGGTAATTTTTGTGTGGACTTTAGATCATTAACAGAGATATATCAAGCTCATGCCTACTAATACTGCTCAGAGTCCAGCACAGTCGTAAGCCGGAACAACTTTAAGGCTGTCCCTTAGCAGATCAGTCGTCGCGGCTCATTGCTACAACTAGTGGCGGCTATCTATTGCGTCTAGGAAACTGTACCTTACAACTTGATACAATCTCTGTCTTATAAGTCCTTAGCACTTTCAGCAGATCTAATTTAGCTTCTTTAGTTTTAATATTACAGTAAATTCACGTATTATTATTTATGTCTGTCACTCAAAATAAAACTAAAGAAACCGATATGTTTTGCACTTGTAAAACAAAATTGAACACTTGAAGACAACTGCACGATATGCAAGTGCGACGTCCTTTTGAAATCAAAATAACTTTTATATATAAGTATTGTAAATAATTTTTCTTTTAGTATTATATCTTTATTGAAATACTAAAGAAATTTGGAGACTTGGAGCAAAACATTATAACTTATTCGTTTTTTTATATGGTCTTCTTGAAGTAAGATCCAGAGAAATTTTATTGAACGTAATAATTAAGAATATTTTACATGTAATGTTATATATTTGTTATTGTTTACTTAAAAAAAATGTGATGAATATTAACGTTTCTTTTGAAAATACTGTTATATGGAGAAAAACTTATTCTCCAAAAAATATGTTAAATATTGAGTTGAAAACTATGTAGCTTGTGTATTGATTATTACATTTCTTTACAAGTCAGCTATAAAAAACGTCGTAAATGTAATAAAATGTTCTGCGTAATGTAGTTATTTATTTATCATTAGTTTTATCTTTAAAATATTTAAACTAATGTTCAGCTTTTTTATTGCCACTAATTAATTTACATTATTATACGATACGTTATTATATCGATTTACATGTGAATGACAATAATTTATGATAAAATATTTTAAGTATATATAATATAAACCACCCATGTTTTGAAAAAATTAATTCAACCCACTCCATACTATACTTATTTCATTTTTTTTTTGCAATTAATCTATATAGGTATTTGAAGTTATATATGTGTCCATAGTTTCCCAGATATTCTTTTATTGTAGGTACTTTTTGTGTGGTAGAATAATCTTTGATACTTTACATGAACCGCATAGTTTGTTAATTGTCTACGATTTCAGATTAGAATCACACACACTTATGTTCGTTTACTTTGCACACACTTACAAGTCACTATTATGTTATCATGTGAAATTGTTTATACTAATTTCCATTAAATACGACTGATTGCAGCCCTCTTAAATACTACATTCGTTGTTGTTGCCCAGTTTAGACTGCCGACACTCATTTTTATGCTATAAACGCTTGCACGGCTGCCACACTGCTATAAGGTATGTGCCGATCTAACATTGTTCGCGGTCCTTGAAGGGGTTCACAACAAATAATGTTTAATTTGTGTAAAATCTTAGTTGGGCATAAATAATAATAACATAAGACCTAGTCGATATAAACACAATTTTATTTAGATCAACATTAAGATAGTTTAGTTGAATTTTGTCTATTAGATAAGTTGAAATATAATATTATTATGTATATCGCACAGTATGATCGATACAATACCATTGTCACTTAGACACTTTGTCAATTAAATTAATTGTGTCACGCACTTATGCGGTTGTTGGAATATCATATTGCAGTCATGTTATATACAGCTGTTGAAGAAGGTCAAATTAACTATATTGGCTCATTGATCAGTTATTTCTTGATAAACGTTTGTAACGCATGTGATAATTCGCAGATTATGTGTAAGTAAATTTATTTTTATTATTTATATTATTCCATAGATTTGATAAATCGTAAGTATACAAAGAAAATTTTTACGTTTTTTACATAAAAAATTAACTCAATATGAGCTAATTGTAACTCATTAGTAACACGCGGAAAAAATGTGTTTGGAAAATAAATTTATTTAAATTACAAAATATATCTTTATGCTTAAATAACTGATATAGTAGAATCTTCGCACAATATATTACTGATAATATGTGTCTATTGAAATATTCATTAATTATTATTTGTAAACTATTTAACAAATTTAAAAAATGGTATATATGAGAAAACTTGCACATATTTTTTTTTTTACTATCAATGATATGGAGACAGCAAGAAACCATACATTGTAAGTTCAATGTCAAATTAATAAAACTGCGAGTTGCAATCACGTACGGTATTATAAATTAGTCTTATTTAAAGTCAGTTTGTTAAAGATAACAGTGGTAAAAGACCTGTCGTAGTATCATCTTTTATATTAAACACTGCAATTATTTAAGAATTTTAACGATTTTCCTAAATATTGTGTCAAATAATAAATATATGTATTTAATATACTAAAATGTAATAACAGTTAAAATATTGTCGGTGCCTATTTATTATTTCCTCATTATAAATAGCTTAAATTAAAAAAAAATATTTTTGAGAATGTTTTTAGGTATGAAAAACATGTAAATAAGACAAACTATGTAATTTCAGAATGGACGATAAATAGACTATCCAGCACCGATCATAGCTGATTCAAGTATTTTCCAAATGCAATAAAAGCTGTGTTGACGTGTCAGAGTCAATAAGTTATCTTCCTAAATTTTATGAGGTTTATGAGGATTGAACATGTATCTACCAACATGCCGTAGTTTTTATACTGAGTAGATTTTTAATATTATGACACGTAGAAAGAATACTTATTTCTTAGAAAAATATAAATATTAAATAAGTTATAAAATCGGCATCCTAAAAAGAAAAGGCTGGCTTTATTAAAACATAATTCAATCAATATTTGGTTTATACGTTTTTTTTTTTTTGAAATATTTTGTGTTTTATCAATAAATATATTTATTGATTGTTTCATTAACTATACATCCATAGTTATAAATATTACTGATTTAGTTGAACAGAAAAGTGGACATCATTTTACTGTATTCTCTTGTGCGATAATTCAAAAGTCAGATTAAATAAGAAAAAAAAATAAAAATAGATTTCAATCATTTCATATTAATATATTATGTTAGATTCTAAGCGGATCGAGGAACGTATTGATTTTACAATGATGTGTGTGTTTGTTTATTGTGTCTACCACGTTTTAGAGCAGTAAATGTGCTCCCATATTCTCCATCAATATTTTTCGGGTAGTAAAAGTGAATCTAGTTGGTGCATTTATTGGTGAGGGGGGGGAGGGAGATCAAAAGTAAAAAATTCCCAATAATTTTCAAATGCGTCAGGAAAAACATTAAAGAAATTAAGGGAAAAACAGGAATTTTTACGCGAATCCAATTTTCGACAAAATCAATTTTGTTTTTTAGTGTAATACAAAAAATAATCACAGTGGATATATGAAATTTTTATAAAAATTATATTAAAGTAATTTCCATACACAATACAATTTTCAATATATTTCGACCTTTTTTGAGCTATTTTTAGGGATAATCTATTTTTAGTTTTTTATTTTTTATTATCGATAACATTTTTTTCAATCGATTAAAAAATTTCAAAATGTAACACACGATTCTTCATAACTTATTGTAAATGAAAATTAAAAATAAAAATGAGCGTAAATCTCTAATAGTTTTTTTAAGCGTCTAAAGTTAAAATTTCGATAAAATACTTAAAAATCACGAAAATATCCATTTTTTTAGGAAATTCATAAAATTTTTTCTATTTAAATCTAAAATTTGAAAATTTCTCTATTAGTTTTTCTATCTTTCTAAAATAAAAAAAAGTTTATTCGAAGTCAAGCAAATATTTTATGAGCGTTTTTAATTAAACATTGGATATTCATCCGTTTTCTCAGAGAACAATTTTCTTATTTTGATGTAATTCAAAAAGGAATAATTGTAGACATTTAACATTTTCACCAAATGTTTAGATTATCATTTTCTATACGCCAAAAAATTTTAAAAATATTTTAACAATTTTTGAGCAAATTGTGTGTTGTAATTTATAAAATGTTCAGTTTTTATAATTAAGGATTAAAAATTTGAAACAATGTTTTTCATAAATAGTTTAAAGTATAATCAATAAATCAAAAAAATAATTTTTTATAGACATTTTAAGTCAAAATTTGACTTATGAATATCGAACATTTTAAAATTATTTTTTTGGTTAAAAATGTATAAAATGAGTTTTTTTAGTTAACTAAGAACTGAATATTCAAAACAAGTTTCTTTATAGGTTGTTCTAAATGCAGCTTAAAAGATATTTAAGATATGAATGCATACTTTTTTTTTATAAGCATTTAAAATTCAAATTTTGATCAAATTCATCAAAATCTTGAATGTTTGCAAATTATTTAGTAGTTAAAAATGTATAAAATAATCAGTTGTTATAGCTAAAGTTTGAAAATTTAAAACAAGATTTTTCGTAAGTATTTAATAGTGTTATCAAAAAACCAAAAAAAAAAAAATATATATATATAATAAATATATAATTTTTTATAGACATTTTCCATTACGAATTATATTTATCTATTATATTTTATTACAGAAAAAAAAAAACAAAATCGATATTGCCAAATAATAATTTTGCTTAAAAATTCCAATTTTTCATAATTTTTTGTTGGTTTTACGATTATTTTGTTAAATACTGAAACATTTTTCTTTTGCCCCCACAAATTATCTTCCTACTCGAACGAATTATCTATCACAAGCCACTTGCAAATTTTAAAATTGAAACCTTTTTTCTTCTATAAAAAGTGTTTACAGATACAAAAAAAAACACACACGCAAATCTTTGTAAAATCAATATATTCACCGTTCCACTCAGAATCTAAAACTATTAAAATTTAATTTTTATTTAATAACATATTCTTCAAAAAACTATTTGATTAAACTTTGTAAATACTTATCTAGAAATCATTGATTTTTACAAAATTTAAATAAATTAAATAAACGAAAACAGAACAGACAGTTTAACCTAACATTCGAGTTTATGGCATGAGAATTTTCCTAGGTATAAATAAATAAATTATCTGGAACATTTTTTCGATATTTTCTCAAAATCGGCAAGTATTTGTAAAATATTGAGGTCAATAATTGAAAATTTTACGTTTATCGCATAATATGATACACGAGATAGTCAATCGTTAAACAATATTTATATAAACATAAATTAACTGTTAATAGAAATATTATGAAGACAACTCAAGATATTGCATATATTATCTGTTACTTTAAATCTAACATCACATCATGCCAGAAAATGCTAATATTATGTTGGGTGAAGACCGTGAATATTTTTTTCTACGAAACTGCATTGATGACTTCGTTTTTATTATGGCTGATAAAATACAGCTGGTGGTTGGCGAGATTTACAATTGAAAAATGTAATAATGCTCTAAATACGTTTGATCGAAAACTGGATTGGATTGATTCAGAAGTCGATTGTCCCAAAAGATCTGAAGTCAAATGTGAGGTACTATACGACCCGGGACTCGAGTCAACATTCATGGACGTAATCTTTATACACGGGCTTAGGGGCGACAAACTAAAGACTTGGAAACAAGGTGTGTGGAAACAAGTGGATCAAAAACCTGAGCCCGTGGTTGTCAGAAACTTGGGATTGCCCACAAGAAATCAATTTGAAAGACTGTCTATTGACAAGGAGATCAAAGAGTTTACCAATTGTTGGCCCAGAGATTGGCTGCCACTAGATTGTCCATATGTCCGAGTCATATCCATTAGCTACAGTACCGACCCTTATTTATGGAGACCTATATGGTTAAGCAAACCAGTTAGGTAACACAATTTTATATCTATAAATATTTTAATTTGTTATTTTTCTTAGTATGATTTATCAAAATATAAAGTAATATATTAATTTACGTTTAAGTTTTCATCCCATTTAAGAAATATTATCTATTTTTAAACCATTATGTATTGAACGACTATTTGCTCGGTGGTCGCCTTTTTTAAACTTAAATAGAAGCATGTAGCGATTATATCTCACTAGACTCACCGAGAATTTTATTAAGATTTAATATTTTTTTACACGGCGTCTTATATAGGCAATTCAGGTGCACAAGCGTTTTTGTCTAATTTCCTACTATTTTGTATGGGTTGTTAAAATTCAAATACCTAGTAGCCAGTAATATGTACAATATAATTAAACAAGTCATGTGAAACTATAAGATAGTATATAGTATCTTATAGTTTCACATAGTATATGGCATACATACAAGAATGTCCACGGGATATTTTTAAGAGGAACAAATTATTTACCTATTTATACACACGTCATACACATACTTATATATAAATTAGTATAATATATTAAATCAAACATAATATATATAATATTATCATATATTAAATATGATTTTTTTTAGATAAATGTATATTCGTTCTAATGACACACGTGATTAGTATTGTTTATAATATTATATTATATTATTTTAATATTTTAGTTATTGAAATAATTGTATTTTATACAGAACAACCATGAAAGACAGAGGATGGGAGATGATATCACTTCTAAGAAACGTGCATGTCGGACAGCATCCCATTACATGGGTTGGTCATTCTAAAGGAGGATTATTAATAAAACAAATATTAGTTCACGGTATTCATTTTATTCATTCAGCATTAGATGGGTAAGCCTATTGTTATTGATTTTTTTATTGGTGCATGCATTGAATTGTTACAGCTAATGAACACCAGCAAACTCATAAAATAATAACAAATACCAGAGGAATATTATTTTATAGTGTTCCCCATAACGGATCTCCTTTGGCAAAAATAAAACTACCATTGTTTCAACGATCAATTGAATTACAAGAGTTAGTAAATGGTACAGTACACGATATTATCTATAAACTTTAGAATGATTAATAATGGTTTTTAATTTTTTTTACAGATACACAAGATATACAAAAACTTCAAAAAACATTTCATGAAATGATGAACATTAATAGACAAATACAAGTGAAGAGTTTTATTGAAACTAAGTTGACACTAATGAAATTAATTTATTTAAGAATTGTTTCTATACAGTCTGCAGGTACATTTACATATTTAAATGTTTTATATTAAAATTGATATATTCTGTAAGAATTAAATAATATGTAGCTATAAACGGTATTATTTATTTTTAAATTTAAATTACTTAAGGCAAATTTTTCATTTTAAATCTTTTTTAATTCTATGTATCTCAATAATTAAAAAATCTTATAAAATCATATCTATAAAATATTTATACATTCTATTTTTATTTGATTAATTTATTGTAATGGATGCTATTTTACTTTTATACTATTACATAATCGCATAAACCAATGACTTTACCCAGGACCCCAAAATGGTCAGTATTAGTTACATTGATCTTTTTTTTTCACAATACTTATTCATAGAAATAATTATACAAACTGATTTAATGAGCTCTACTTTTTTTCTCCATATTTTTACTTATAATCAAATTATTAATTTTGGTAAATGGCAACTTGTATTTGTAATCCTATAATTTAAACATTTGAATTTTGTTCCAAAAATTAAAAACTTGAAAATAAGAATAATTAATAGTATTTTTTTTTACCTAACCATTTTTTGACTTTAGTTACCTCGCTTTATTGTAATGTTCTTTTCCGCTAAAATTTAAGTTTGAGCTTATAAATAATTAATTATTGGTTTAATAATCAGTATTTATAGTTCAGATGTACAAATCATAGTTTATAAAACAAAAAATTGCCTCAGAAAATGTATGTAGTACACAGAATACAATAAGTTTTTTTACCCTAAACCAATAATAGAAACATATAATTGGGTTCAAGATTAAATAAAAATAATTTTATATATTATATATATACCAAAAATTTATTTTTTTTATTTAAAGATCCAGGATTTGGAGATATATATGGTGTTCCGTTGGATCATCAAAATATTTGTAAACCAAAAAATCGGTAAGAACTACATCATAGTTGAGTATTATAAAATAAAAAACAAAATATAAAACATTTACGTTATTATAATATTATTTCAATTATCTACCATTTTGGTAAGCACTTATAAAATACTTATATAGTAATACATATTTCAGGAATTGTTTTCTATATCAAGAGCTGGTTAATATGATACAATCATTAAAGCAATCAACAGTAGAAGAAACGGTGTAAAGATTGTTATAAATAAAATATATTATACATACAAAAAGTAAACAAGAGATCATTATATGTAATAAATACCATTTTGTCAGATACAACCAATTATAAATTATTAATTAACAAGATTTTTAATAAAAAACAAAACCATAAGTTAAAAATAATGCATTAATATTTTTTGGTCAGTTTAAAACGATATTATATAATTAAAAATTATTCATATTAATTGGAATTTTCGCTGATTGCTATTCCAATTAACTACTGTATGCAGCAACTGTTTTTATCACAGATAATGTTTTTTGATAAACAAATGACAATCTGTAAAAACAATGGAACTTAAATATTATATTAATTGATCAAACAATTTTTATTTGACTATGCTTTATGTCAAGACAATCTATGAAAGTGTTTTCTTATAGAAATAAAAAATAAATTTACTTTAAGGGCTGTCACTAATTATTAATTAGTTTTTGTTTTAAGCAACTGTTTATACCATATGATAAAAAAACGATTATTTAAAAAATATTGGGTGTTGAGTTATACATGAATGACTTATAGACTTAAATACAATAATTTAAAATTACAAATTATATTTTATACTTACTTAGAGTCGGCTTTGCAGATGGACATATGGTTTAATGGCAGCTCGTAAAGCTCACCCACTGATGGATCTAAATAAAAAAAAAAATGTTTTTAATTTGTATAAAATGGACTAAAAAATGTTCAATTTATAAATTATAAAGTTGAAAACATATTATTTTTTACATATATATGCATGTACAGTGTACATATTATACTCTATTAAATGAACAACATTTATTACAAATGAGAGATTTATATAATTAATTTGTAATTTTTAGTAGTATCCAAGTTAAATCATTTTTTATTTTTACTAAAGATTTTGTAATAACTAAGATTTGACAAATTGTAATTAGTTTGTAGTATATGAAAATATTGCAAAGTAAGTTATAAATCTGTTTTAAACTAAAAAATGTTAGTCCATATTTTTGAATTTTTCATCATTATTAATTGCTATGCATCTTTTTCAATAATTAATAATATTCTTCTAAAATACAAAAATAAAAAATTCAAAATAACAATTTTTGCCCATCCTCTTACCATGGCACTTACTAAAAGTCTCAAGAGCTTTAGACTAATAAATAACACATCATTGCTTGTTATATAAATATCAAATAAAAATATTTACCTATGATTTTCTAAACAATACAAACGATGTATTTGTTTTATACAATATTATTATATTTTTTAAAGGAGTACAAAACACAAAGATTAAGTTTCTTTAATTTGAAAGAATGTTTAATTTTAAGAAAATTGGTATAGGTTTAACGTTTCTATTCATATTATTCAATAAGTTATTTAGGAACTATAAAGTACACGTCACATCATTGGGCCAACTTGATATAATTACCTATCTTAAAAAAAGTTGCTAGCTTCACACAATAATTTACATACCTAAGTATATTTTTGAATTTTTGCTGTATGTTTATGAAGTGTTGTTATGTACTGACATGACTAGTAAAACCTGCATTTTGTTTAATTTTTTTAAAATATTTAAAATTGTAAAGAAGTAAAAAAAAACTAAACTTCATATTGAAATTCTGATACCTTATTGTATTTAGCACAAAAATCATACATTTATATACAAATCAACATTTTTTATAAAAATTGTTGGGTTAGTAAATCATTGTATAAATTCAGCAAATTTTGAATTTCTTAACAATTGCTTAAGACATAGAAAAAAACTTATTGATAACAGTAACACAAAGTTAGGAAGAAATATAAAATATTAGATATGAATGATGCTCTATATTGTGATTAATATAATTAATTATATTAATGATTTAACATAATTTCAAAACGTAATACAACTAACATCAGTATTCTATGCCAAATGTGAGTGAAGTGAGGCAAGTTTTTAATAACAGTTAACACTTAACACCTTATATCTCATCTGTGTTTTTTTTAATCATACATTATTTGTAACTTTTATTAGTTTGTCTTAATCTTCGGAGTTAGAGCTTATTTGCTTACAATTAAATTAAACTATATTTGTATTATAAGTTATCTAAATATTTCACACTATTATATATTAATTTATTTTTATAGGTAAATTTGTGCATTATAATATATTAATAATAGGGGTTTGAATAAGTTCGTGCGGTTTTTTTTCGAAATTTGAAACTTTATTGACGAAAAATGGTTACAAATTTAATATTCAAAGTATTGGCCATCGCTAGCCACACATTTTTCCCATTTTTCTGGCAATTCACGGATACCCTTTCTGAAAAATTCGACCGGTTTGGCCACAATCCACGAATCGATCCATTTTTTGACTTCATCATAATCGGAGAAGTGCTGGTCAGCCAAGCCATGTTGCATATAAGGCGGGTGGGGTAGGACTTCCCATTTCAACGTTTCAATGTATGTTTTGACGACCTTTGAGACATGCAGCTTAGCGTTGTCATGTTGCAAAATTACTTTGTCGTGTCTATCGGCGTATTGCGGCCGTTTTTCACACAATGCTCGGCTCAATCTCATCAATTGTCGTCGGTACAATGGTCCATCGATGGTTTGGCCACTTTCCAGCAGTTCATAGTACACCACACCCAGCTGGTCCCACCAAATACACAGCGTGACCTTGGCGCCATGAATATCCTGAACAGCCGTCGATTTTGAGGCATGGCCGGGGTAGCCATACGTGGCCCGACGTTTTGGATTGTCGTAATGGACCCACTTTTCATCGCCAGTAATGATTCGATGCAAAAACCCCTTTCTTTTGTGCCGTTCGAGCAGTTGTTCGGACATGAAGAAACGACGTTCGACGTCTCTTGGCTTCAATACGTACGGCACCCAATGTCCTACCTTTCGGATCATTCCCATGGCTTTTAAACGTTTCGAAATTGTTGAAC